>NDXB01000880.1:8234-48966 GCA_002631895.1 Agapornis roseicollis
TCTAAACCTCTCCTGTTTAAGTTTGAACCCGTTACCCCTTGTCCTGTCACTACAGTCCCTAATGAAGAGCCCCTCCCCAGCATCCCTATAGGCCCCCTTCAGATACTGGAAGGCTGCTCTGAGGTCTCCATGCAGCCTTCTCTTCCCCAGGCTGAACAGCCCCAACTCTCTCAGCCTGTCTTTGTATGGGAGGTGCTCCAGTCCCCTGATCATCCTCGTGGCCTCCTCTGGCCTTGTTCCAACAGCTCCATGTCCTTTTTATGTTGAGGACACCAGAACTGCACACAGTGCTCCAGGTGAGGTCTCACGTGAGCAGAGTAGAAGGGGCAGGATCACCTCCTTGGACCTGCTGGTCACACTCCTTTTGATGCAGCCCAGGATATGGTTGGCTAGCTGTATCTCTAAATACTGATGAATTTTTAGTTAATTCTCATGGAGTACAGGGTTTCATTGCTTGTCAGACTCCTTTCAGCATCTTTCCCTCTAATGTATTTATTTCATTAATCAAGGATGATTATTTATAATTAATCCCTTAGCTGTAAAATGAACCCATTAGCTATAAAAGTAAAACCCAGGAGTGTTTTAACAAACAGGAAAGACTTAATTCTTCAAGTTTGGTTTGTTCTTTTTTTTGTCCTATTCCAGAAAAAAAAGGCTATCTGCTTGTAATAGAAAAAACTGTTGACAGAGGAGTTTTCTGGGAGAAATAAACTGAAGGAATTTTCATCTTTTCAAGTGACCTTATGACTTTCTTAGTGAAAGTATTGAGTGCCTTCTGCAACGTCTGAAAGGGAAAGTATAAACTTTAGGTCGATGGAGTGTTCAAATTTCTTTTCCTGTGCGTATGCTCTCGTTCTTAGGAGCAATACCTCTAGGCTATAGTGGACAAAGATACATTCTTAAAATCTAGTTTACTGCCACAGTGGAAGTGTTCATATCAGAAACAATGCATTCTTCTTAAAAATGTTAAATAATAACCAAATTTTGTTGGTTTCCATTTCCTGAGTAATTATCTGTCCTTAAAGTAATTAGCCCTTCAATTTGAGGCTTTATTAGCAAAACCTTTGTAGTTTACATAACAGCAGAAGCTGCTGTCATCAAAGAAGCAGTGAGTCTGAAATTGCCAGTTGCTATAGTTCTGTTTGTCACGACACAGAACCCGTAACGTGGGTGTTGTAACGGGGTAATCTAATCTTTGAGCTTTCCATATGTGCAGTGCTGAAGGGTACCATAGTCATGAGCTGCAAATCTTGTACATGGAAGTTGGGGAGCCTTTTAGTCAAATAAGGCATTAAATGAATACTTGAGTATGATAAAGCTGGTTTAAAAACACCAAGTTATCTACAACATTGTCATTAAAATTGATTAGTACTTTCTGAAGTCCCTTTCTACTGATTTTATGCCTGCACCAGTATTACTTTTCTTCTGTGTTATCTAATTATGAATTTGAAAAAACAGTGGTGTTTGTTGTTTTACAAGTTGTATTGAACAGTAGGGAGCTATTAAACAAATGTTGTAAGTACAGTAAAGCTTGATCCCTGTGAGAGGTATACCAAAATCACATTGCCAGTATAGACCCTGAGTTAATCAATTCAGTTAATCTGACTTCTCATATCAGTAGTGGTTTTCCCCTTATTTTTTAATAATCATCAAAGCAGCAAGTACAGGTTTGGGATTTTTTTTTTCTTACAACCTTAAAGAGGAAACTAAATTGGTGCTTTGGAGAAGTTGAGTTATCATTTGATGTGTGAACTATCACCACAGTATTCAATTTGATGTCCCATCAGAAATCCTCCCTGTGGTGCGAGTTGAAAGTCTGTTTTAACTCTGAAAATGTCATTGCCACAGGGGGGTAGAAGATCTGCATGAAAAAATGGGGATCTGAAAATGAGCCCCTCCAGGATTACGATCTGGTGGAAAAATACTGAGCTACAAAGACAACGATGGTATGTTTGTCTATATATCTTGAATAATTTTGTTCCCGCTCGGAAGTTAAGGTGAAACTATCATGTAAATTGATGGCCATCCTTAAGGAGGGAGGGGGTTGAATAAACAGTGAGTTTAGGCTTAACTCCTCCCTTGATTTAAACAAATGCATGAATAGAGTACATACTTTAAGGCAAAATCTTTTACAGAGGAAATACCAGGTTACGACTTACACTGATACCACTGTGGAGAGTCAGGTTTGTGTATCTATGTAAAAGTCTGTAGTTACTACCTGTTCTTCTTCCTGCCTCTATATGTTGTCTTTCGTTATGATTTAAACTTCTTCCTTCTGACTACTTTTATGTGAATTTGAGTCTGTGAACTCTTGTGTTTATCTGAGATACGTTTCCATCATTTTTAAATACTATATACAGAAACCTCAATATTAGATCTGGGTAGAATCTTACCTTCGATTGTGGTATGTGCACTGAAGGGATAAACAAACCAACATTTTCGTGCCTTCTGTCCAGACATTATTTGATTAAACTGCCTCTTACTAAACGTAAGACAACACAAGCATCTGGTGTATGTTTTGGTAGTGCTGACATACCCTGTTGGTTGAATTTAATTTTCTTACACTGAAAGCTTTGATGAGAATTTTGAATGTGGAGAGCAGTTTGCTTTAGACTACTGAAAGCAAACGAGTTGGGGCATTCTAACCGCCTGATTAAACTGTGCTTAAGTTGGTACTACTTTCATCAAAGAGCTAAAATGAAGCCCATGAGCTAGATAAAAGCAACAACTGCATGTAGTACTTGCTCTATTGCAAGAATTGGGTATCTCCAACACATTCATGAATTAAGAATTTATTCTTTGAATATGAGCTAATGTTATTTCTGACACCATGCTGCTGTCACATTGGTTCTCACTCTGCCAAGAAATTGGTTGCATTTTGTTAGTTAAATGTTGATGACAGTGAAACAAAATGATCCCCCTCCTACTGTATGTACTATTTTATAGTGCTTGGAGGAGATAGACCAGAGGCAGGGTATACCTCTGTTCTCAGGAACATTCAGAAACAGAATTCCACTGTAATTAAATTTTATGTCATCCTTGCTGCTGTTTCTTTTTCTGAGAAATCAAGGAAAGGAGCTGTGCGGCTGCTCTGCCCATGGTAATATTACAATGCAACAGCAACAGCCTGGCGGTGATGTCCAGTTCTTTGTAGACTTCAGGTTTCTGCCTTGCTGTTCAGTGCTTCATTCATACCGAAAGAACACTGCGAGACTTAAGTGTTTTGTAGTAAAGCCTAATTTAACTACACATTTCAGGTATAATTTTTGTCGTCCGAGGCTGATATGAGACTTAACTGAATGGCTTGGTAGTGTGGGGTGTTACGGGTTGAACTTCACATGTATGGATGCACTCCCAGCACCCAACCTCAGTTGCAGCTGGGGGTGAGAAATTGTAGGATGTTCCTATGAAGGCTCAGCCACATCATTTTCCTAATGTAAGCAGAAAAATTCTGCGGTTTGTATCTTGAAATTAGAATGCAGTGTGGTATGCTTACTGTGGTAGGAGTGCATAACTTAGTGGTCTTTATTCACCAAAAATAGAGTAGAATACTTGAAAGTAATCTTTAAAGATGATCCACATAATAAAAGGGAGATTGTAGTTGACAACAAATTCTAGGGTCACATAGCAAAGGCATATGTGTTTGAGCAGGACCTTCAGTCCGTATAAATATTCAGGGGGCTTGTAGAACAGACATTTGTTGTTACCAGAGAAGTTGTTAGGAATTGTAAATGCTATGTCTTGAATAGACAAATTGCTCAACAGTGGCGTAGTTCATATGCCAGCCTATCTCCAATCTCAAATACTGTCCATTTTGTAAATTCATGCAATGTGCTGTTCAGATACCTTGTTCATAATTGCCTGCTAGACTGGCCTGAAATTAGTGTGGGAAATCAATTCATGTTCAGCATAAAATACGGGAAGTCATACAATTTAAACAGATGGAACTGCAGGATTTTCAAGGAAAATCACATTCCTCCTTAAAAGATGGTGTTATGCTTTAATAGTTGGACACAAGTCAAAGTGATCACTTCATAGATTTATTGTAGTTGCTTACAATATAATCTTGACAGTGCATGGGCTTGGAGTTTTTTCAGTTGACTAGAATCCCCTGGGCAGCCTGCGTACTGTCAGGGAGAGAGCAAAGGATCGGAATGATGTGTGCAGCTGCTCGAGTCCGTTTCATGTGAATTGGCACACACTGTGCTAAGTCTGTGTTTGAGTAGTAAATAAACGCTGCTTAGAACACTGGGATTAGACCGAGAGCTTGATGTTTATACTCTTCGTTTTAAAAGAAATTAATTTTGGACACATGGTGTTTTTGAAAAGCTATATGCACAGATTACTTGGATGCACTCACTCAAGGAGCGCGCATGTCTTATGCAAAACTTCCTTCTGCCCGTAAAGGATAGAGGGAACAACTTGGCTGCGAGTCAAACACTTCAGTTTGTGGCTGGAAGTTGCAATTAGTGAACAATAAGGCAACAAACCACAAAAGCATCTTTTCTAACATATGTGTGAGCTGTTGACACAGGTCTGGATCTTCAGAGGTATTTAGTGTCTCAGTTTTGATTTGGATCTAAACTGACAAATTTTTAACCGTATTTCAATGCTGTGGAGGTAACAGCTTGAAGAGAAGTGTGGGTAAATGATGGGTTTTAACAATAGTAGGTATGTGGGACTGACTGGAGTATACAGTTATTTCAGTACTCAGTATGTAAGCTGAATCCGCTGCGTTGCTAAATAACACTGCATGAGGCTTCCACTTCAATTTGAGAATGCTTTAATGACGTTTCATTGCGCATTTAAGCGTGTGCCTGCTTTAAATGCCTTGACTTGTCCTTGGGCTCATCTCTGCTAGAAACATTTTCTGCTGGAGAATACAGCAGAGTCCCCTAGTGGAAATACACTGATGGAAGGAATTCTTGTTAACACTGCTGTTCCACCTCTCTGAATAACATAAGCTGACAGGAGCGCTCTGCAGTTGGCAAAGCTGTATCTGCATAGGAGCTTTTTGCTGTCACAGTGGGCTGGAGAGTTGCCTTTTTTGTCCATGCTCCTGCCTGGTTAGAGCTCAGCTGGTAACACTTGAGCATGGACCTACCCTTAGGTATTGTGGCTTGAGTGTGAGAATGAATGGGCTTGCTTTTGCAGGTCTTGTTTGTTATATGACAAGGTGATGAATACATTTTATTGCTTATAGCCAGGAGTAGATAAGTGCGGTGTACAAAATGCGTGTATTTTCATTGCTGTATGTAAATATGTTCATTAAATTATCCCTAAAAAGCCTTGAGAGTTGTAGTAGGAGTATGAGCTGTCAGAAGTTTGAGGTACTGGATTTACCAGGTGGAGGTGTCTTATGTTGGATATTATTTTGTGATTTTGGTGCTGGGGGAAAATGCTGCTAAATCCTTGCTTGTGGCCTAGATCCCAGGAGTACTAAAACTTGAGAGGGAAGACAGGTTCTTTATTGTCAGCTGGGGTGCATCTGGTGCCCTTGCCCTGTTTTTAATGGAGCACTGAAGCTGTAATGATGTACAGGGAAGTCACTTTGTGCAGTAAGTGATTGCTTGATCCTTTCAATAAGGCCTTAGTGATAAAGGCCTCCTGAAGTGTGTGTGGCATTAATGAGGGAGTTCCTATGCGGGATCTCCTTGTGTAGCTCCCTGTAGGACGTAGGTTGCTTTCCTTGGCGTGGCTGCTGGTTGCATGCCGGTGTCAAGTTTTACCCTCAGAGTAAGCAGCACAGGGACTCAGCCAAGAACTTGGAGAACATCTTGTGGCTGTTGCCGTGTGCCAGGAGCCTGGCAGGAAAGCCTGTGGTGTTACTGAGGGAGGTTGCTCTTCGCATGGGATAGAGCACAATTCTAAAAAGAGGTGTGTGTGGGGGGTTTCTTTCTAATTAAGAAAGGAATGTATTCTCGCCCCTCCCCACCCCAGTCTGCTCAGAGGCCAGGTCTGAAGGAGGATCGACCTGGAAAAAGCATCTAACGTTCTATGGAGTCAGCCTTACTGCTGTCAGGGAGAGAAAGTGAATTGCAGTCTGGAAAGACTGAGGTTTTCTGGCGAAACATTACTCGAGTAGGTAGCTCAGGAGTTAGCCGAGATTTGCTTATAAGTGTTACGGGTTGCCTCGATGAGGGCAATCAGATGTGTCCCGAGAGAAACGCTGCCCCAAGAAGTTCTGGTTATAAACGGGCTGTCGCGGGTGCAGCCGTCAGGGAGTGTCGTGGGCGCAAGTGGCCGGGGACAGCGGGCAGACGGAGCGACCGGTTGCGGACCGGAGCTGCGCTCGCATCTGTGCCGGTCCTTGGCAGTGTCCGCGCCGCATCCGCTGCGAGAAGCCTGTGCCGCGGGGCAGGGAGGCGCTCCCCGCGCCCGCCGCTCCCCGACCGACCTGCGCCGCGGGGTGCGGGCGGCCGGCGGGGCCCCGGCGGCGTTTCCCCCGCCCGCGGGCGGCCCCGCGCTGCGGCGGCGGCGAGTGCCGGCGCGGCACTTCCTGTCTGAGCCGGCGGCGGAAGGATCGCGTGCGCCGCGCCGCCCCGCAGGAAGCGCTGCCGCCGCCGCCGCGCCGTGGCGGTGCCCGCGCCGCCCGCTCGTCCCGCCGCGCCGCCCCGCGGGAGCGCGCCCCGCCGCTCCTGCCGCCGGCACCCCCGCGCGTGGCCGGCGCGCGACCGCACGCCGGTCAATGTGAAGCCGCTCCGGCAGCGTAAACATGGCGACGTCCCTGCATGAGGGGCCCACGAACCAGCTCGACCTCCTTATCCGGGCCGGTAAGCTGCAGCGTGCCTGCGGCGGCGGGAGCTCGGTGGAAGCGGGGGAGCAGGAGGGAAAAAGCGGCGGCGCACGCCGCGCTCCGGCGGCGGGCAGGGAAGCAATGGAGGGCAATCAGGAAGTGATCACCTTGGTAGCGGCCGGCCCGGCGTGCGGCCGCCGGCAGTGGCGGCCCGCGGCACCTGCCCGCGGCGCGGCGGCCCCGCTACCGTCGCCACCGCGGCGGAAGTTGTGGCTGGGCGGGCGGGGGAGTTTTGCGGTGTTTGCGCGGCCGGGGCGAGAACCAGGAAGTGTGCGAGATTGTTGTCCTCCCGCTGCCCCGGCCCGGCCCTCCGCTCCGAGCGCCGCCGCCACGCTGTCTGAGCAGGCAGGCCGAGCACCGCCGCCGCGCACCGCAGAGTTGCGGCCCGGTGCGGTGCGGTGCGGTGCGCACCCGTGTGTGTGCTCCCCACCCCCCTTCCACCGGTGTCCTTTTAAACTTTGCGGTGGCGGCGGGGCGGGAGGAGGCGCGGCCCACGTGTGCGGTGCTGAAGCGGGGCGCGCACACACGCACACACAGGGGACACGGCGGGCGGTTCAGTTGGGCGGTGGGGGGGGGAGGGGGGTTGGCGCCCCCTCCCCCACGCGCGCTGCGTAGCGGAAGCTGCGCGTTCCCCCGGGGCCCCCTAAGCGCGAGGGGCGTGGCGTGCGCCACGCGCCAATGGGGGCCCCCGCCGTTGGCGGCCGGAGGGCGGTGGGGCGGGGCGGGGCGCGGTGTCCGCCAATGGGCGCGCGGTGTGCCCCGGAGTGGCGGCTCCCCGCGGCGCTGACGGGGCGCGCACGGAATTGGAGGGAAGCGGAGTGTAAACACGGAAGTGGGGGGCGCCGCCGCCGGGGAGCACGTGGCCGCCCCCATCTTTTACCTGCCCCTCTTCAGCTGGGCAGCGCCATCCTGCCCTGACACCGCGAGGTGAGGAGACGCTGCCGGGGCAGGCCCTTCAGGCAGCCCCGCGGCGGGAGGAGGTGCGAGGCCGCGGGAGGGCGGCTCGCTGCATGGCGCTGGTCCCAGCACCTCCTGGCTGTTCTGTGGCACACGGTCAGATCGGGAATACCCCTGCCCGCTGGCGGTGTCGTGACTGAACACACGCACTTTGAGAACCAAGCACTTTGATTTTGTTGCATCCACCACTTCTGATGGTAGCGTACTAACGTAATGCTGGGGTTTGTCTTTAAGTGTGGTGCAGCCCTGGAGGAAACATGGGTGAGGTTGCACTGCTCACAAACAAATACAATGTCAGACCTTCAGTTCTTCATGGAAGTCAGACCAGCTCTGATTTTATTGTCTTTACATCATGGAGTTTCACTTTTTAAAGTTGTCCTTGGAAGTTGTGCACGGCAGTACAGAGAATAGTAGTATAGGTAATGAGTTGTGTAGTTAGTGCCTAGGCACAGGCTGGTCAGGAGTATACCTTCATACTGGCTTGCTGTTGATACGGCAGTACAAGTATAAACATGTGCTAAAGGTCATGAGGCTCTGCCATTTACTTGTGTGTTAAGGTACCCTTTAAAAAAAAAGCGAGGCAAGTTCCTTGATCTTCAGAATGGCTTCTTTTATTTAGCATGGAAAAAAACAGGGCTTGTTGGAGGGGAAGAACAAACCCCAGAAATGCCCAAAAGACCCCCATGACAAAGCCGTAGAGGACTGTTCTGGTGCAGAACAGAAACAGTGGAGCCACGCTGAAAGTGTTTAGGCCCTCTCCTGTGTGTGTGGCGAAGGAGATAGCTTCTGTTTGCCAACAGAACAGAGCTCCGATTCCTACACGGCTTGCTACTACAGGAGATTCCACTGATTTGTCTTTTACTTTTGATTGCTGATTAATAAAGAGTGTTTAAATAGTTGATTATTGTGTCAACAGCTTCTTAAGTCACAGTAAATCCATTGCTTGTAAGCCAACCCTTAGGTAAATAATCAGTGACCTTTGTATTGCTCTTTCTGCTGTCCTTAGCCCAGCCAACTTAGTTCTCTTTTTTCTTTATATTTGCATTGCAGTGGGGGATACAGATACCTGCGCACATCTCGTATTCCCATCGTCAGACTGTCAGGATACCATGTCTGTTTACTTATTTATGCATGTCGATGGTATCACGTGGGTTTAAGAGAGGAATCCTGTATCCTAAGGGATTATAGTAATTAGGCCTTGCCTTTTTCTGTGGCTGCTGGCCTTAGTGTTGACAAAACTTCAGGGCGTTTACTAACTGTGGGAAAAAAGCTGGACCAAAATTATTACTGCTTAAGGTTATCTTAATTGCTGGTTGAAAGAGCAGCTCCAGATGACTTTGTAAAGATGTGTTTGGCTTTGTAGCTAATATTTCTCTCCGTTTTGGGCTGGTAAGACACAGTTCACAGCGAAATAAGTGTTTTGAAATGCTTGCCCTCGTCTTCATTACTGCTTGCCAGTGTGCAGTGGATCACATCATCCTTTTCATCCTTAAATTGTGAGCAGCTAGAAGTCTCCTGAAGGAACAGAGTCAGCCTTAGGGAAATGCTGGAAAACCCAAGGAGTTGTTCTACAGTTTCTGAACAAATGTCTGCCATAAAACAAGCAGTAAACTGAAGACACTTTCTTTTCAGTCAAGTGCTGCGTACAGAAAGATTTCTGGGTGTTACCTGTACAGGCAATTCAACTGTTTTTAATTAAAATGTGGCTTAGGTGCTGTTACTACCTTACACTGCTATTTACTGTGGTCTTTTAAATGCTGGGATAAAACAGGCATGTGAACACCAATAAACTTTAATGAGGTCTGTTAGAATGTGTGTGTAGTCACTCTTGACTGAGTTCCATGCTTGGAATTCTGCATTTTTCATTAAAGTGTTCCTCTAGTTGCCTGATAGTATTAAAGGATAAGCTATTGTAAATCAGGTGCTGCAGTTAAGTGTTGACCTTGTAACTGCAGACATTGATAGCTCTTCAGATAAGGAGCTGTATCACAGTTTCAGAAAGTACAGTTTTGAAGATTTCAGTCCATTGTTTTCCCCCTCTCATCACTTGCGTTAATCCACTTTGTTGCTCTTGTTTTATGTTAAAACTGGGGGCTTTGTTACAAAATGGGTACGTTGCCAGTATTCTCTTCTGTAAAGCTAAAAGTACAGCCCTGTCAGGCTTAATTACCAAGTTTGGTATTTTGTAACAGCTGTTGAGAGCCTTGAATCATCTACTGTACACGCCAGTTGTTTATAGAGAGTGGGGCTAGAAGACATTAGGTCAACAGTGAAGATAGACATCAAATAGCCTAGTTAACTGTTCATGTTTTAAAAATCAAAATAACTTTCTCTTCTAAGAGTTTTTTTTTTTTTCCCCTCTGAAAACAGACCAGAAACTTTATTAAGGAATTGTTTTAAAATAAAGTGCCAAGGAGTCAGATTTCTTCATAAAAGCAGTAGGATGAGATTTGATTTAAAAGAACGAAAGAGAAATTTGTAGTGGTAGCTGTAATGCATTCTAGTTTGGTAAATGTCAGTTCTCATGTTATTCAGTTACTAAAGTCTGGAAAACTTACTTCCATCGGTGTATTTGACTTCATTTGGGCAGGCGATATTCCTCTTGAAATTAGTATGTAAGGTGGCAGAACTACATATTAAGTTGGTTACTCAAGGAATGCAGGCTATTGCAGCTTTGGGAGTCTTCTATATGTGCACAATGATACCATGGTATAATATAGTATAATATGTGATACAAGTGGTGTTTAGTTGGTGACATTGGATATAGCTACCTGCAAGAACAGCTGCCTGGTTTTCCTTTGTCGTATCCCCCCTCTGACGGAACCTGTTCCCCCATGTCATCTTTTGGGGTATCTTGTCTAGCTGTATTTTTCATCAGTATCACCTCTCCTGCCTGAGCACTATGACACTTTTATAGTCTAACAGAAGACATGTCTTCTGTTAGGCATTACTTAGCCTGGCAGAAAGACATTTTAAGTACAAATTTGCGCTGAGATGCAGATTTACACTTTTGCAGATGTATTGGTGCAGTAATGTTGCCCAAGCACAACTGAAAACTACTGCACAATGGGTAGAAGAACACTTCTGAGGCTAAAACCATGGCAAATGTAGCTAGCTGATAAGACGTCAAACTTGGTAATAGTGCTTATTTTAGTAAGTATTTTAATAGATGTCTTTCTGGCAGTGTTATGTTAGTTTGTTAACTGTCATGATAGACAGACAGCGTATGTTTTGTTCCAGTCAAAGCCAGAAGTGTTACTATTTTTTGCCTTACGTTTTTTATACGACAATTTTAGTGAAGTTCTAGGTAAGTCATGTTGGAAAAACATTTGTGAAGTGTGTATTCCCAAATGCCAGAGGCTTTTGAGGAGTAGATGGTGCTAGTTTTATTGGAAATGGAAGGGTTACTTAGGGCGGAGGTTGGGTGGCTCCTTTGTCCCTCTGCTTTGCTGATAAGGTTTTGCAGCCTTAGTCCCTAATGCTGGAGTTGGGGGGGTTCATCTCCTTTCCCTGCACTCCAGCCCCTCAGAAGAATGCCAGAGTACTGCAGAAGTACAAATATGGCTCTTGGCTATCATTTTTCCGTTGTTCCTGCTCTTTGTTCAGTACCTCTTACATGTGGTGCAGCATCTAAACTGTTCCCTATAGGAAGTACTTTGGATACACACAAACATTTTGTATGCTTTTAAGCATGTAGGGGGATGACAGCTTCAGTATTCTAATTCAGTGCTTCCTTACAACTGAAACTTGGCAACTGTTGTTTGAGTTTTGTTATAAACTTTGTAAGTTTGTAAGTTTTTCGTTATAAGCTTTATAAACTGAACCTGCCACCTGCACAGAACCTAGCTAGCTAGCTGTCCCCAAAACTGTTACCCAGCAGAAACACAAGTGAAAATGCTACAGCTCTTTGCTGCAGGCAAGGCTTTGCTGCAGGCAAGGCTTTGCTGACCTGCTTTAAATCTTTTTTTCTAGAATAATAATATATTATATGTTGATTTGAACTTGCCCATTTCAGTATTGGTGTAGAATTGATACATTCCCCATTCCTGGCAGTGTCCCCGTCTCTGGAAGTATTGAAGGCCAGGCTGGATGGGGTTTTGAGCCACCTGGTCCTAGTGGAAGGTGGCCCTGCTCATGGCAGGGGGGGTTGGAACAAGTTGGTCCTTAAGGTCTCTTCCATCCCAAACCATTCTATGATTCTATGCTTTATAGTGACTCTCTGAATATTGTTCCTGTATTCTGATGATCAGGGAAGGTTTTATCTGATAGATGCAGGGAAACTTTTAAGTCATCAGTTTCTGAGCAGCTGAAGCTTTTACCCATCAGAGCTTCCTGTGGGGCTGCTCAGTTGCAGTGCAGGCATTCAGTCTCTGACTTGGGACACCTCCAAACTGCTTAGGGAAAGAAACAACAGCTTCCCTAGGCATGGGGAGCACCCAGGACCTGCAACTGGGGAAAGGGCGCAGAGTGCAAAACTCCTGTTGATTGCCACTGGTTATCCTAGGGACAGAGCGTGCATAGAGACCCTTTCCTTTAGCCTGCATTTCCTATACGCTTAGATAGGTTTTTGTTGTTCCCAGTGTGGAGTGAAGGAAGTGGTGGTGGAATGTCAGCTTTATCAGGCATCTTCTGTTCCAAAAGATAAAGCCCCCTAAATAGCATTGCTGCAGAGGGCTGCAGTGGGATCCTTGCAGCCAGCTAGTGGGTGAGCATCTGGCCTGAGTCTGCCAGATGTTGCAGTTCTCCAGAATTTTCCATGTGTGACACTTCCAGATTTCATTCACTTGCAGCTTCTGGTTTATGTTTCGTGCATAATCCTTGTGTTTAGGTAAGCTGCAGTATGCTGGAAGGCTTTCCCCCATGTGTGCCAGCATTAATCTGTTTCTTAGGCCAGAAGCAACACTACTAGCGTTTTCCCTGCTTTATCTAAATAAACATCAAGTTGCTCCTTAGACTTTCTGAGTAACAGGATAGGTGCCCTGCAGTTCTTGTAGAACATGATTATTGAATCCTCTTTAGCTCTCTGGCGCTGGAGATAGGTGACCCTGCCTGTGCTAAAGATAGATTTCCTGGGCTGCCGGAGCAGTTGGGCTTTGAGCAGATGGCCATACATGGAAAGAGCAACGGGGAGAGTGCTGGCGTACCTCTGCGAGAGAGAGGGTCATGGGCAACAGGTGCTGCTACCACCACCGCCTGTAGAAACCTTTGCAAGGGTGAGCAACATGGAGTGGGCCGTGAGCAGGACCCTGGGTTTAATTGATAAGTGGGGGGTTTCCTAGTGTTGGCTGCTGCAGTCTGTGCTGTATCAAACTTTAAAATGTGATCTGATCAAGTTAATTACATGGGTTTTGTAGACTTTCTGAACCTGGAAACAAGATCATTTCATCTTCTTCCTTTAGTTACTGCTTAAAAAAAACCCCAGCCCCTGCATACTGTTTATGCTTTGTGTTTTGTTTTTTTAGTAACCAAGCCTGCTAAACCCAACTCACAGAGAATTTAAATGTCAGAAATTGAAACTGGATATATGTTTTGCAAATCAATCTTGTATTTTTGCCTATGTATATATAATGTTTATATAACCTTGTGTTATATATTTATCCAAATAGAAAACATGAAGAGAGGTGACCTTTAGATTTTAATGGGATAATAGTTGGAGGTGGTACTAGTTCCCTGCTCCGCTGTGTCAGTGTGTAACCATCCTCACTACAGTCCGGCTTGTTGTGGTTAGCCTATAGGCAGAAGACAAACCCTAGAAGTCTGCTTTTGTAAGCGCATGATCACTTCATAGAAAGGAGGAGCATGGTTGTGAACCAGAAATCTATTTGTAAGAAGTGACAGTGTTGGTTCTGCTTGTCTTGTGTCTTCCCTACACATTTCTGTTGACAGGAAGGTACAGAAGGTGTGAAGACACCTGGCAGTTCTGGGATTATGATGCTTAAGGCTGAATATTGCAGTTGTACAGCACCAAGCAATTTTGTAACTAATTTGCTCTCAATTTTTATTCTTCTGTAGTGGAGGCATCGGTTCATGGAAGTAATGTGCACTGCAGGGATAAGACAATTGAAGCTGCAGAGGCCTTGCTTCATATGGAGTCTCCTACCTGCCTGAGGGATTCACGGAGTCCTGGTATGTGAGCCTCAGTTTCTGCCCTGTGAGCCTTTTCTCCTTCCACTAATCAGTAAACCAAGCAAACTGGGAAAGCTGCTTCTGTGGAGAATTGCATGCTGCTTAAAACATTTTTTTCTTATATTTCTTTTATATAGTTTTCTTACTGCAAAACTACTGATCTGGTCGAGTTTTTACAGGATTTCTGTACCTGTAACAACCATACTTACAGATTAATTGATTTACCTGAGAAAGGTTGTTGGGGAGGGATCTATGAGTAGCTACACATTTAAAATGAACTTTTCCATCTGAACATTGGGAGATACTTTCTCACTGTGCAGGTGGCTGAGCCCTGGCACAGGCTGCCCAGAGAGGTTGTGGAGTCTTCATCCTTGGAGATACTCAAAAGCTATCTGAACACTGTCCTGCACAATCAGTTCTCTAGGTGGTCCTGCTTAAGCAAGGGGTTGGACCAGGTGCCCTTCTAACTTCTAGCCTTACCCTTCTGTGGTTCTGTGAATCTGACATTTTAAATTGCTAAAATAAAGAGTTATATTAAGGGAAAGATATTTTTGTCTGTTTCTGTTTTAGAAAGCATATCTGAGTGCACTGTGCTGCAAAGTATTAGCAGTTAAAAAAAAACCCCAGGCTTAATTTGATGATTACTTTAACTTCATGTTCTGTCTGAAGTTGCTTAATACATGTTGGATGAAGTAATGGTTAAACTGAAAGCCAAAAGCTACAAAATAAGAAATGGAGATCGGAGTAAGGATCAAAGGTTAAGCTTTAATTTGTTTCATTTGAAGTTGAGTTCTGAAAAATATTGGTGTGGTACTTGTTCTATGCCTAACAACACTGGCAAGCATGCATACTTTAGGGAATTGGGTTGATTTTCTAGGTGACAAGTTGTTGGAGCGGAGTTTTGCTATACTACTGCATATCCTTTGATTAAAATAATCTTAATGGAAGATTCGTTAAAATAATCAGGTAGAAACTTCATCAGATGCTTCCGCCCCTGCCCTTCCTTCCTTTGCTCATAGTGAAAACTTTTGTGTCTCTTTGTGTGTCAAACCCAGAATTTATGCATGCAGCCATGAGACCTGATGTGATCACAGAAACGGTAGTGGAGGTATCAACGGAGGAATCCGAACCGATGGATGCGTCTTCTGTTCCAACTTCTCCTGATATCCATGAACCAATGAAAAAGAAAAAAGGTACATAGAGCTCTTTGTAGGAGCAATCTCACAATTTATTTATCATGTGCACTGCTGCAGATGGTGTGATTGATACTGGTGGAGATAGGTGAGGTGATCTGATTTATCTGCTCGTATTACCAGACCGACTAGGGGCTGAAATGTGGGTTCTTAGAAAATGGTCTCCAACAATTAAAAATAAAAACAAAAAGGCAAGAGAATGGGGTTTGCCAAGCCATAAGGGAAAATCTGATTTCCTTGTTGTCTTCTTCAAGCACAGTTTACAAAGTGGAGGAAGGGTAGAGAAGGATTCAAAGAGGACTTGTGTGGGTAAGCATTGGTGTCTGAAATACAGAAATATCCGGGGAGTGGATAGACTCAGGATTCTTCCAATGAAACAGGAGGGTAAATACTAAGTTACAAAACCATATATTAGTTTACAAAATCAGTACAAGATCTTCCTTGTGAGACAGAAGTAGCTTCTTTGTCTGACTGGCATGAAGGAGAAACTATTCGGAACAGTGTTGGAGCTCACAGTTACCAGTGAGAGGTTGGCACCTGGTGAGGTTTCTCTCTGGTCTAGCAGTTTTACTACAGGCATCAATACAATTCATATAACTGAAGGAATGTTGTTGTATTAGAGCTTCCAGGCATGCTAAGATGGAATATTTACTTGTAATATAGAGGACAATGCAATGTAGTGATAAAGTGATATAAATACAAGATCTATGAATTTTAGATTTAATAAAAACACACATAACTATAACTCCACGGTAAATTACAGAAGCAAGAAAATGATGATTAAAGCTTTTCTGTGGATTTAATCTGTAGTCCTACACTGGATTTAAACTATTTCTTTATGTCCAACTGCCTGTTTGAATGGTTGTCCCTGGGTACATTGTGGAACTTTGGAAATGTTATGAAGGTTATTTTGTAAATAGTTTTTTCCTATTACAAATCCCTGCTCTCAATTGTCTAAGGTTATTCAGCCCTAGTTACAGAGCCACAACTTTGGTCTTCATAATTAATGCCTTTTGAAATTCAGTATTCAATAAAGAGCATTATTCATCAGAAAAGTTGATGCTGTTGTGCTTGAGGTAGGAGCTTTGATTGTTGCTGCTTGCCTTTAAGTGAAGGTAGAAGCATGGAATGTTTACAGTCTCCTGCTGCCCTGGGGTATAATCCTCTTCCCTGCCTGTTTACCTTGAGGAAAAAGGTCAGCGAAAGTGTGAAATGATGAGGAAGCCACAGGTCTTGCTGGGAGAGGATTTCTATGGCATGGGCAGGTAGGCAGCTCTGAGCCTGCTGCTGACAGAGTCCTTCCCTCTGGAGCCTCCTGGGAGGCGCAGGCAGAGGGTAGGAGGAGGTGTGTGGGAGCCCTGCCAGCACACAGTGAGACCGGGCAGGGCACCCCACTTGTGGCCAGCTGACGTTGCAGCACAGGTAGGCTGCCAGCAGCGCCTCGAGCTGTCCTGCACCCCTCAGGCTGTGGTTGCTCCTTGGAGGTGTCTTAATGCCCTGCCTGCCATATGCAAGTCCTGTGCAGCACCACTCGTGTTGAGTGAAAGCTTTTGTCTAGAGCTTTCAATGGACAGGTGCAAGGTGGAAATGAATGTTTACTGTTTCAGTAGTAAAATTTCTTAGGCAGACTGATGCTTTGGTCAACAACCGTGCTAGGATGCAGAAAACATAGCAGAAGAAATAAGACATTTCAGAGAAAACTGGGCACTACAAAGTTTTACTTCATGCATGTGGTGCTTGCCTCACCTGCCATTAATTTGTCTGAAATTGAGTTAAATCTGCTTTTGAAACAAGCAATGAAATGATGAGTTAAACTGGATGGGCAGCAGTCGTAATAATCGAAGAATTTTAAGTTTATCCATACCTGTAGCAAGGAAATAGCAGGGAAAGAAATGCACAAGCTACTCCTTTCAGCAAAAGCAAACTGTAAAATACATTTATTCTGTGAATGAGTAATACTTTTTTTCCCTCCCATGTTTATGAGCAGCTGGCCGTAAACCAAAGACCCAACAAATACCTGATGGGTCTCCAGATCTGGGTATAAAGAAGAAACCTCGAGAAGGCAAAGGTGTGTTTTTCCCTTTATTGAGTCTTTAAAATGATGCAGGTGTATGTATTATATCTGGAAATACACAGATCTTTAAAACTTTGGTGGGTGAGTTTGTACTGAATTCATTAGAGTTTTGATTTTATTTGGTGCCTTCAAATTTGTCAAGGTCTAGCACAAGGATGTGTGGAACTGCTCTAGAAGTGCCCTGTAATACACTTTGATTTTTCATCTGCTTTGCTTTGTGTTCATTGACGTGTGCTGTCTTTTGTGTTAAATCACTGCTAGGCACATAATTTGTTAAGCTTCTGCTGAAAGGCTTGTTCTCAAGTAGAAGCAGCTTATGGGTGTTTGTAATGGTGATGGTTGAAAGTAAGTTTTCTTAGTTCATAAACTTCAGTGGGAATATGTAGCTTGACGAATAAATTTGGTTTGGCTTAAAGGGAAAAACAAATGGTGATATGCTGCTTCACTGGTTGAGTGAGGAATTTGTGCAGGAGAGTCATACTTTGCTAATGTTTCTCCTGACAAAAACTGGGATACTTTCTTGAACTTCAAGCCCCTGCTATTCACCTAGCAGGGAGACAGACTAGAGCATTTGCTCACAGGTTACCTTTGAGTTGGGGTACAGTGTATCACTCTTCCCCTGGTTATAGGTGAAAAACGTGGATCTCTGTACCACTTGCCCCACTGAAAGTCATTTGGAGATGTTGCTCTAGCTAGGAGAAGGAAAGGTCAGTGATTTTCAGTGGCAGCATTCTAGCTGAATGGGCAGTGCTCAGCTCCACTATTCTTTTGGGATTTGTTTGAAAGCAAGATCTCTGCTGTTTACGTAATTGCTTATGTGGGATACAGCTCCTGAGTTGTCGCACTTGTCAGTAGGGCAAGGAAGAAAGAGGCTGACATTGTGCCTGTGTTAGCCTATGAAAACCAGCACAACAGTAATTAAACTTCCCTTCAGTGGCCACGGTTGCTGTCTTTGGATTTGGGTGTAGCAGTCGACCTCAGTGGAGATCACAGATACTGCATCTGCTTTACTGAAAAATACATCTTGGGTGGGTTTCTTTGGTTTTGGGTTTGGTTTTGGGTGGTTGTTTTGGGTTGGTTGTTTATTTTTTTGAGTATTCTAAAAGCTTTCCTAGCTTTTCTAATTTTGATTTTACTATTACGGATTTCCATTATCTGAATAGTACTAGGTCCCTGTTCTTAGTTTACTGAACAAATAACTTGGAGAAAGGAGACCCATCTTTCTGTGTCTTCTAGTTTTCGTCTGTACTGGTGATTTCATTCTATAGCTGTTTGTCTGACCAAGTGGGAGATGGTCCTGTTTTGTAGTGTTTTTTTATTTCTGTGGTTCCTCATAGTGATCTACTTTTGTCTGTTGTTTTCACAGGGTATTTAATTCCACATTTTACACTACAAATGGCATAAAACACATGGTTTTTCGTAATGTTGGCAGACTTGATATCTTTTTTTGGTGCAAAGTGAAGCAGATGTAAATCTGATGTAATTGTGCCTTCAGTTTATTATGCAGGAGGAACTGGAGACTTCTTTGTATTTTTTCTTAAAGCCAGATAGTAGTATTTTTTGTGTCCTCACATAGTGGATGGGCAGCTCAGGCAGGGTTTCTCTTTACATGCTATTTCTTTTGCACAAATACTCTTGTAGAAAGTGTATGCAGTTGGGAGGAGCAAAACTGTCTTTGAGCTTCTCCACATGGATGCTGGTACCAATGTGACAGTTTGTTGATACACACAGCACGTTGTACCATTCCTGTAGTTTCTGGCCATTGATCCTTGTATTTTGAGATGGCAGCTAAGATTCTCAAGTAGCTGGTGGCTGTGATAACTGGCTGGCCACAAAAAATTCCTTTCATTGTGCAAAACCTCCTCTGTGTTAAGCTAGGTAGTAATAACCTGTCCTACAAAGACAGGTTGAGAGAATTGGGCTTGTTCAGCCTGGAGAAGAGAAGGCTTTGGGGAGACCTTCAAGCAGCTTCCAGTGCCTAAAGGGACCTAAAAGAAATCTGGAGAGGAGCTTTTTACAAGGGCGTGTAGTGACAGGACAAAGGGGAATGAAACAAGGTAGATTTAGATAAGATAAAAGGAAGCCTTTCACTGTGAGCGTGGTGAGGCACTGGAGAGACACAGGCTGCCCAGTTTTGTGTTTGCCCCACAGCTGTGATGCTATGATTTTCTTCTTATTTTTGCTTTGAGAGGGAATGGAAATGTCAGTGCATTTTCTGATACTGAAGGGCAGGAGGACATAAAATCCTGAACTGTTCTTACAGATGAAGGTTTCAGTGACTTGGAACACTGTCCCACGCTTCTTTTCAAGAACCGAGAAGGGGTGCAGGATTAAAAAGGCTCCTGCACTATGTAGCAGATCACTTGGATTGGGTTCCTTCAGAGCCTAAATATTTATGGAAGCTTTATGAAACAGAACAAAGGAGTGTGTGCAGGTTGCATTATATAGGAACCTCTGTGTAACATTGGCTTGTAATGCAGGTCATTCAGAGTTACCTGCATACGGAGGACTTCCTGTTATCTTTAAAAGTGGGTTTCTAACGTTTAAATGCTTTCTGGTTACAGGAAATACAACGTACTTATGGGAGTTTCTTCTGGACCTTCTCCAGGACAAAAATACTTGTCCTCGATACATTAAATGGACTCAGCGAGAGAAAGGGATCTTTAAACTTGTGGACTCAAAAGCTGTTTCCAAGCTATGGGGAAAGCACAAAAACAAACCTGACATGAACTATGAGACTATGGGAAGAGCTCTGAGGTAAAAACTCCAAAGCTTTATGTGTTCTACTGTAATTTTAAATCTGATTCTTAATTTTGCCTATAGAAATGTAGGCAGATAGTTTCAAGATTTAATTTAAAAGCTTTGGCCTCTTCCTGACTCGACTGTTTAAAAAGCCTCAGTGTCTTGCAGTTGCTATTGCTCTTTCTGTTATCAGTTAATGTTCAGCGTTGTTCCTGAAGTATATATTTGAAAGGTCAGATTTTTTTTCTCAGCTGGATGCTTCAGATGCCCTGCCAGCTTCTTTCTGTATTTTGTCACTCTATCAGATTTTACTGTGGCTCCTTCAGATTTTCCTCTGAGCACAGAATGGTGTTTTCTTCAGAATGTGTCACTGTGTTGGTTACTACTTAATTACACTTTTCTTCCAGATACTACTATCAAAGAGGAATCCTTGCGAAAGTTGAGGGGCAGAGGCTTGTGTATCAGTTTAAGGAGATGCCAAAAAATATAGTTGTCATAGATGATGACAAAAGTGAGTCCTGCAGTGAAGATCTATCAATGCCTACGGATGAAAAGTCATTGGAAAGAGTGTCTTTATCTGCAGAAAACCTTCTAAAAGCAGCAACCTCTGCCCGTGGAGGAAAAAATTCCTCTCCGTTAAGCTGTACCAGAACAGAAAAAGCAGTCACCAGAGTTGTGAATATTGCCTCACCAACGCATGATACATCATCATCTCGTCCTTCAACTACCACTACTACTGTCCCAGCAACGACAGCTCCAAGGTTTGTATTAATGTGGCTTGGGCTTGTCATTTGGTAATGACAAGCAATGTTTTGTCTAGAAAGCTGTCTTTTAGGTTTTCTGGTTTATGTTTTAAATGTTGGAAAACATTTCTGATTTGTAAGCAGCAGCGTAATGTGATAGAATACTATGAAAGTCTGGTTTATGTGATAAGAGCCAACTCATAATATGCTTGCCCTTACACATTTTAATATACAGAAGGAGGGAGAGATGAATGCTGCTGAATTTGTGAAGTCCTGTTGTTAGATGTGCAAAAGGTCTGGGTGTTTCTTGTTTGTTTGCTTTTGCCATTTAAAATCTCTAAGCCCTAGATTTGTCTATCCCTGTTGTCATCTCTAAAAGTGCCCTGTATTTTGGCTTAAAAACACCCATCTGTCTTTATTTCTCAGGACTGTACGTGTGGCAATGCAAGTGCCTGTTGTAATGACCTCTCTGGGACAGAAGATCTCCACCGTGGCAGTGCAGCCGGTAAGCGCAGGGTCACCGTTAATAACCAACACAAGTCCAACAACAGCAACCACTCCAAAGGTAGTAATCCAGACAATCCCTACTGTGATGCCAACCTCTGCGGAGAACGGAGACAAAATCACAATGCAGCCTGCCAAAATCATTACGATCCCTGCCACGCAGCTGACGCAGTGTCAGTTACAAACAAAAACGGGCCTCTCTGGGTCAGGAAGTATTAACATCGTGGGAACCCCGTTGGCTGTTAGAGCACTAACCCCGGTGTCTATAGCTCATGGGACACCAGTAATGAGACTATCAGTGCCGGCTCAGCAGGCATCTGGCCAGACTCCTCCCAGGGTGATTAGTGCAGTTATAAAAAGTCCAGAAGTCAAATCAGACACAGCGGCTTTAAAACAGGATCGTGAAGTGAAAACACTGCAGCTGGTAAAAGAAGAGAAGCCGGCAGATGGAAGCAAGACTGTAACCCATGTAGTAGTAGTTAGCACACCCTCAGCTATTGCTCTTCCTGTAACAATGAAAAGAGAAGGAATCATAACGTGCGAGAAATGAAGAATTGGCTGCTTCCAGCATGCACTTGTAGACTGTTACGGTTTTGAATATACTGACATAATTGGGGGGGTGGGGGGGGGGAAGTGATGCAATCACCAGGTCGAAAAGGAGAGTTTTGAAATGTTAATAAACATGCATATGTTGAAGACTTACTGCAAAAAAAATATTGTTTTCCCGTGTTTCAGTGGGAATTGAACCACATTTCTAACGCTGACAGAAACTGCCTCTTCCAGTTGGGACACAGCTGAACCTACAGAGAAGGAAAGAGAGAGGGACTGAAAGGGACCAAACAGTTCACTACGTTACCAAGTTACACTAAGACCTGGAACACTAAAAAGAGAGCTGTGTGAGAGGGTTTGCCTTGGCTTTTAGTTTTCAGGGGGAGAGGCAAGTGTCATTGTTACAAAATTTGATGCATGTTCTATGCATACCAGCAATTACTACTGTGTGCCCGCAGTACTCAACTGGTGCTATGTGAAAAACTCTGCTCCTAGGTATTGTAGAATGTGAAATAAAGGAGAAGATTAAAGAGCTTCTAAATGAAGACAGAGACCTAGAGGGATTTTGTTTTTGTATCATACAGCTTAAGCAGATTCAAAATGAAAGCCTTAGACTGATTTTCAGTTATCTTCCTTGAAATAAGCTAATGGCTTGTTTGTGTAAAGCTTTTTTATTAAAACAGATTTTTTAAAACTCTTGTACCTAGCACAGTATTGTTATAGAATTACATGTAACATATTTTGTATGGTAGTTAAAAGTCTGTCTGAATTTCTTCATTGTGGACAAAATGGCAGCAGGCTTTGCTCCTGCTGCTGGAACATACCTGTGTCTCTCACTTAGCCTTGACATCCGTGCATACATTTCAGTTTCAGCTCTACCCTGTCACTTGAAAGGTCAGGCCCAGCATGAGCTCTTGTCAGGTAGTTCTAAACCTGTAAATTTTTTTTAGTTGAAGTTAAGAGGGAAGTACCAGTGTTCAGAATGAACTATAATAGTTTGTATATTCAACATTTGAAGTATATTCTATTTTGTTGTACTCTTGTTTCAAAGTGTATTCAAGTAGGTTTTACTGAAATATAGAAATGAAATTTAATGGCGTTTGGTCTGCTTTTTGTTGTTCACTTTTACCTTTCAAACTATTAAACACCTTCTCTGCTTATTTGAAATCTTTCAGGCATTCAGTGTAAGACAGCTGATGTAATGTGGAAGTTTAGAGCTCCTCACTACTCCCGTACTGCGAATGGCTGACCAACTGACACAGTACACCGGGGTATTTTACCTGTGAAGCTTGCAGTAGTTGGTGAGGTAACTTCTGACAGGGGTCTAGTTCTCTAATGCCTATTCAGGATAGTAGGCATAAGCGGTGTAATTACACGAGTGCTTGTGGAATAACTTGAGTAGCTTAAGAAGTTACTGCCCTCCAGCTAACAACTTTGCATTAAAACACAACTTTGTATGTGCTCCCAAATTGTTTTAATGCAAAGAAGACTGTTTGCTTAAGTGACTCTGAGATTCAAATCGGTAAGTTCTGGAGCTCTGTGAACGACCTATTCCTCCAGAAACACCTTGATTTCCTAAGGCTGCATTGCAAATGAAAGGCAGAAATAAATAAGAGGAGTAGGCTACTCCAGTGTACTAATCTTTCTCATCATCTCATAGAGGAAGTACCAGTAGGTAGAAACTGTGAGAGAAGAGAAATACACTGAGCTTTCCTGGTAGTCCTTTCTATGGTGATGCCATTGACATTTCCAACTTTTAATATTGTGGCTTCAGCACAAATGCATGACTTTAGGTAGATTTTTTCTTTTCTCTGAATGAAGTAAATATCTAAATAGGTTTTCCATTTATAGTTGCACCGATGTCACAGGTATCGTGGTACATTGCTACAGGGTAAACCTCAGGTGAGAACACACAGTACACAAATTGCTCTGCAGTTGCAGTCCATGTACAAGAGTTTGGCTTAAAATAGATGTAGGGTAGCTTACCCTGTTTCACGGGGACCACACTGGCGTTACAACAGTTACCAGAGAAAGCAGTACATCAGCTTGTGGGTAGCCAGGTGCCCTGTGGCACTGCCAGCTCCTAGTGAGATGCCCTGGGAAGTGCTAAGAGCAGAATCTTGGGTAATCTTGAAATAATTTAAATGACCATCTAAGTAATTCTTGCCTGGAGAAACAACTTGAACAGCAATCTGGAATGGAAGTCTTGAGTAATGATAAAGGGGACAGATTAGTTACTTATATTAGAGTAAATATAATTACTTATAAACTCCACTAGAAGTACCTAAGTATTTTTTTTCCCTTTTAATACTGAAGAGCGAGTTACCTCTGCAGAGTTCGAGGAGCAAGCCCCATTCTTCCCTTCGACTGGTAAGAAATGTGGGAATAGCTCTGTACAGCCAGGCCAGCATGTAGGGAACTTTGAAAGTCTTCTGAAAAAGGGATCCTTTTTCATACAAGCAGGGAAGCAGAGCTTAAGAATGAGTGAACAAACTGAAGCAGGTAAGTAAAGTGTGGTGTAGAAGGCAGCAGTCTGTCCACCAGTAGTTAACACAAAGAAGCGGAGGTTCTTACAGATAAGCTGTGTTCTTGGCCTGGGATAGAGGACAAAGAGTCCTTCACAGGAGGTAATGTAGAAGAAGGAAGAGGGTTTATGTTGCTAAGAAAGAGGTAGGACAGAAAGGGAAGTGGGTTGACCAATTAGGTAGGCTGAGAGGCTCTAATGTTCTGGGCAAAGGGAAATGGAGCAGTGTGAAGAGACACAGGTAGGAGAAATCAGAAAAGTAATAGCATTTTTAAACCTACAGTTTTAAGTCTTTTCTGTAAGAAACCCTTTTCTAAATGGCTGTTACTTGATCTACATGAAAGAGAGGTGCTGTATCTCAGAGCATGAAATGTCTATCTGAAGTATTTGTAGTTGAGACCTTGCCGACACCCGATTTAGATACACTGGAAGTCAAATGGGGACAAACTGTCTTCCTGGAAATAGATTAAGATCTCCAGCTGATGTCCTCCTCCTAAGTTAAAGCCAAGACTTCATCGTGTAATGGCAAAACTGACAAGGAATGAAGGCACATGTCTCCGCTACTGGTGCGGTAAGCAGCTTGCAGCCGTGGTGCTGCATCTTGCCACTGGACTGGCGATGGTCCTGTGGCTCTCTCCCCTGGCCACCCGGTGAGTGGCACGCATGCTACCAACTGCCATGGAACCAGAGGTTAAGTGCCGTGAGGACCTCAATCTGCATAAGGATGTGCTGTAACTGAAATGGAGAGGGGGCTTCAAACAGTGAAGACACTTATTGTTAACCTTTCCGTGTATGTCTTTGTTCTCTTCACCTTTTTAATTTAGCTGCTAGGTAAATTAAAAATCACAGTGTCAGTGATTTCAGTGTATCTACTTAAGCACAGCTCTTCAGCATTGCTATGTTGTCCTCTGAGTTGTCCTGAGATCCAGATGTTCTTTGGAGGTGGTATGTAATCAAGGTATCAAGCCATGCTTCTTACAGGAGGCAGCTTCTTCCTGGGCATTTCTACAGCTAAGTGGCAGAGGGGCAAGATTGCCGCCTGTAACTTGAGTCTTTGATCTTTATCTGGGTCTGTACAAGCTTGCTGTTCAACATGCTGCTCTATGCTGACATAGTTAACTATCGTGTGGACAGAAAGTGGTTTTATTAGTGGTGTCGAAGGATGTGACCCTGGGAAAAGGGGACTTTGGTCAGGTTTGTAATCTGAAACAGACAAAGGGACACTAAGCCATTTAACTTAGTATCTAGCTGTACTCCTAGACTTATGCAGTCCCATTGAAAAACCTGTTGTTTTGTCCATGTGTGAAAGTGGGATTGGCTTTTACACCTGAAACTGGTGGCTCATGTAGTAAAGCCCAGGCTTCATTCATCCTTGGCAAGTAGTAACTTTTCTAGAGGTGCAGGTGGAATGTAACTATTGAGAAGTGAGCACACTTCAGGCAGAAGGCATTAAGACATGATACAGGCATAGTATCACTGGTTTTACAGGTATAAACATTTCTATGTTTCAGATAACCGCAATTGTAAGTTACAGGATAAGATAACACTGTAATCCACAAAAAAATCTTAACTGCAAGTTGCAACTCAGAATAGACCTGAATATAAACATTTCTGAGTTGTGGCCAGAAAAGCAGAAGGGGGAATCCCATCCTGCAGACCACTGGTTTTGGTACTCTCTCTTGGACCAAGTCTGACTGTCTTAGCAGAGGGTTCTGTCCCTTGGCACAGCTCAGGTGATCTGGGTAAAGTGTGCTGCTCACAAGGCTGAGCTCCTGGGATCTTTTGCTAATTGATTTTCTCAACTCTAGTACTTTTGGGAATTCCATCTGAGCAGATCAAGGGTCAGTAAGCCAGGGGCAGTCAGGAGTTGATGGGGAAATGGACAGGTGCCTGAAGCCTCTGTTCTTGCCCACTGTGACACCCACAGCAGGGATCTTTTATGCGTGATGGCTGTCGCAGCCGGAACAAGCTAAACTCAGTTTCTGCCTTGTAGACACCATTGAAATAGCAGGTGTTAAGCTTATTAAGTGAAGAAGACCCAAGTGATGCTATCTGCTTCTGATCTAATTGTTCTCCAGGAGAGATGGTGCTTTAATAAGCTTGTGACAGCTTCTGCCTTTCAGCAAGTAAGTGGGTCATTTCTTCCTTCAGCTCGCTGAGGCTAAGGGAAAACTGTCACTGCTAAAGCTCATGCAGCTTTTATTCAAGATTAAGCAAGGGATCTGTTGAGACTTTTTTAGCCTCGGTGTGCTTATAAGGCAGCCAGCCACAAGAGGAGCTTTGAGGACATTTTTACTGTAAGAGTCATACTGCCACATCAGAAAAAAAAATGAAACCCTTCCTGCTTCTTCCTATTAAGAATATTTTGTGTACTGATAATTATAGCAGTCAAGAAGCATTAGTGCTGAAAGCCAGCCTCTCCCTGCATAAAACAAAGCAGGAGCACTATTTCACTTCAGTTTTCCAGAGACTGTCTCCAAAATGTGTTTTATAGCAAGGACTGGAATAAAAGGGTGAAACTGGCTGGGCATTTACCAGGTAATTTCTGTATCTTGTCTACCTCTTCTTAAAATACAGCAGACAGGGTTCAGCACTGGGCTAACGCAGGGATGAGTATGATAATACCAAGCATTGCCTTGTGATGGGGAAAGCCCCCAGCCTTTTCACAGTTATTCCACCCTCCCCTTGCCTTCAAAATTACCCTGTAAGGATATGGCAGCAGTGAACATCTACTGTCACGTGAAAGAAGAATCCCAGCCTTCTGCACTTCAGGAGCGCTCGGCAGTGATGGCAGTATCACACAGACCATGCCGTTTCTCCACAGCTTGGTTTCTTTGCTAGGAGAGTTAGCACTGAAAGCAAGGGGCTGAGTAAAATCGCTTAAGAACCATCCGAATACCAAACACCATCACCCTGTGAGAGTGACGGTGGCAGTTTGGTAACTGTGGGAGTTTAGCTCCTGCTGTTAGACAAAGCCTGCCATAATCGGTGCTGCGGCTCTGTGCCCCGGCAGGAGGGGAACAGTGCCACATGGATGGGCACCCTTGGCAGGCCTTGGAAAATGGAGCTGCTCCTGCAAAAGTAGAAGGGAAATTCTGGGCTTTTTGATGCTGCAGGAGTTTTTTGGTTGGTGTTCGTTTTGGGTTGTGTTGTTTGTTTGTTGGGCTTTTTCCCCCCCGATACAGATCTGAGTACAGTACCACCCTTGCTGTCCAGTCACAGCTTTCTACCTCACATGTAGTCGCTTCTAGAAACTGGCAAAAGGATCTGAAGGGAAACTCCAGCCTCTGGTGTGACTCTGTGGTGGATGAGCAAGGATTTGACTTGTTAAAGGCACCATCTTATAGGTCCACACTGGGGTGTTGTTTTTAGGCGAGTTCAGCTGCAGATGGCTAGATACCTTTGTTAATGGGCAACTGCATTTTTTCTCCTCCTCACAAGACCATTTGAGGGAAGGTCCTAAGAGAAGATAACTGCAAGGGAGAAGCAGCACTTCATTTCATCCCCTCAGACTGCAACTGAGGGCAGCCAGCACTGTGAGAAGGAAGCTGCCTCAGTCTAGCTGGTATGGAATGTCTATAGCAGGGATGCTTAACAATCTGCATTAGGAGTGTTCCATCTCTGGTTCAGAATCTCCCCCAAAGGAGCCATCCCTTCTGTCTGGTGGAAGTATTCATTAGGCAAGACAGGCTCCTTAGTTGTAAAATCCTTTCTGTCCAGGGAATTTCAAACCCACACTCACTCAAGGAGTCTTGCATTCCAGGCTGGTAAGCTTAGAAACATACAGCCACTATCCTACAAGAGTCAGGAACACATGCAGTGTTACAGCTGTGCAACATGGGCACTTCACTTGTTTGCCTGAAAGGGAATGCATTTGTATGGGAATTTGGAACTTCCAGTTACCAGATTCTCTACTTGACTTACCAGCAACACTGGTACAGTAGTTCATAGGCTGTGTAAAGCACATCCGTGTGGCATTTCTTGCTCTTCAAATGATGTTTTAGAAGGAAGTGACAAATGCAGCTGCCTGTTGTCAAGAGCCAGCTCTGCTAGGCATGCTTGTCAGCCCTCAGGGAGGGATACCTGCACCCTGCTCTGCAGTACTGGCCAGGTTGTAGCTCCACACAACTGTTGGAAAGAGTAGTGTTTACAGCAACAAAGTCCAGGCTTCATCTTTAGCTAGGACAGAGAGCAGCTTAACATGGCTAAAGGCAACTCCCTTCCTACAAGTGCTCTGTTGAAGCCTGAGAAAGAGCACTTGCCATGGAAACAAAGCAGCTGTGCCAACTTGTAAGATCAGGACTGCAGGGTCAGTGGAAAAGGCCCATGGGCAGCATGGCCACGAACTTGAAGCTTGAGCGATCATCTGCTTATGACAGGGAAATGAAAAACCAGCAGCAGAAACGTGACTTTTTTTTTGCCAAAGGCTTTTATTAATAAACACCTGGAACATTTAAGAGTTACTACGGGCCTTACTTGACATGGAAGTACAGCTTTATTTGTTCTGCCTCATCTTTCTCAGCTATCTACATGTCAGTCAACTCCAACAGCTGTCTCTCTCTCATCTTCTCTCCCTACCTCATTTTCCAGCATAGTGGCATACTTACAACCCATATGTGCAATACCAATGTCATGCTAATGAGCACCACTCCATGCACAAGAGTTATTATACTAACACAGCTCTACTGTAGCCTAGGTGCTTAGCTATTGCTCCCCTGGGCCACAGAAAGAGGCTCCTGAGCACTGTTGCTGTATGAGTTCAAGTCAGAAGCAGGATCCCACACTTCTCAATAAATAAACTTTATCTTCTAACAGGTTCCAGTGTAGCTTTAGATTCTGAAGATAAATAAAAGGAAGTCTTTCAACACAAAGATTGGCCCTTCACTGAAACAGTAAGATTGAACCACTTAGAAAGTTGGATTTGAAGCAGAGGAGGAAATACTCCCTGGTTAGATGCATCCTCTGGAGGGAAGCACACAAGGGACAGAGGTCAGGGTCACTGTGTATACATACCTACAGGCTGGATGTGTGCAATGGACACATGCACATTCATCTGGGAAAGTGAGCATACTACTATGTGATGTACTTAGCCACTTATTTCTTCACCTGCTCTTTCTGGAGGGGGCTTTCCTCACACTGTGCATCCATTCGCTTGTAATGATATCATCATCTCAAGTCACGTGAAAATTAGGACAACACCAGTGTGGGCTTAGATTTGTTCATGTGTAAACCGCATTAACTGGACAAGAAAAAGGTTTAAGAGAATCTCACTGAGTAGTCAAGCCTCATTCCCTTTGGTACTTGCACAAGCTAAACATGAAATAAATAAAATCAGCATGCTGTCAGGGCAAGTTGTTTTACAAACACAAGTGTTTTGATTTAAATACTAAGGTCTCCACATTCATTAGAGGATTAAATCCTTAAACACGGTGTTAGTGAAAGGGTAAAGCTCATTTGCCTTCTAGTTTTCAAACCCTGACATGGCAAGAACACCACAAGGAGAACACAGACTCTGTTCTTCCTCCCTTGGAGGATCCAGATTCACAAGCACGGAAAGGCAGATGTGACTCCAAACAAGTGCCTGAAATAATGTTTTGTCAACAGTATTTCAGCATCCTTCAATAGCTTCCAGCTTCAAAAGTCTTCTCTAAAATAAAACAGTGGTGAGTTAAGACACTGCAATACCAGGTGGCATTCCAACACATTACAGCAGTCTGTCAGGGTCTTGATTAAAACTAAAGTCACACACCAGAGATAGGTGATCAGAAGGATAATTGAATGATGGCAGCCTATTGGGCCCTATTTGCTCTTCAGTCAGCAAGCCCAGGGCTGAGTTCACAATCAAGGCATGCTGGGAATACCAGATATAATCCAGTGTGTGCCGGCACTCCCCCGATGGCCGGATCTTCCAGGTGGTGTAAGGGGGCTCTGACTGCCCATCGGGGCTCAGCAGCTTGTACGCACTGTTTAGGTTGAGGCTGGAGTTGGAAAACTCTTTGTAGACCTCCTCAGTTGGCTCCGCATTGAAGTCTCCACAGATGATCAGAGGGATCTTTGCACCTTGGGTGATGCTCTTCAAGTTCTGGAGAAGATCACAGCCTTGTGCGGACCGAAACCTCTCCCAGCCCGTACGGGCTTTGAGGTGAGTGACGGCAATGCAGAACAGTCTTCCAGTTTCATTGCACTTCAGTGTCTGAGCTATGGCCACTTGGTTGGTCTTCAGCTTCATGGCGGTCAGCCGGATGTTAGCGCTGTTGATGAGCTCAAAGCGGTCTTTGACGAAGAACAAGGCACAGCCATCCGGCCCGTTGTTCTGCTCCACATCCAGGCACGGGGACCATGGCTTCGGGAAGAAAGTACACTGGTAGCCCAGTCTGCTGAGGAGTGGCTCAAAGGTGTCAAAATAGTGGTCAACCTCTTGCAGGCACAAGATGTCCGGCTTGTATGCAAGGATTTCCTCCAGGATGAGGCACTTCCTCTCTTCCCATTTCAGAGCTTCCATGGGGCACCGAACAAAGTTGTCTTTGCCTTCACCAAGAGCTGGAATTAACAGGGGAAGTGAGAGAAAAACAAAGTTACCAATAGCTAAAATGAGCTGTGTTACTCCAGGTTTTGCAGAGCTCTGCAGGCTCTGCTCTCAGGAGCCAGCTCCCACCCTGCAGCAGGCAGTAGCTGCTTGCAGCCCTGTATGAGACCAGTCAGTCTGTCATAGTGTAAGGGGTTATAAAGGGAAGTGCCACAAGGCTTTGCTTTCTCTGTAAAACATGTGTACATCCCTCTGTATGCAGGTGATGGGTTTTTCAGGACGAGCTGCTGACTTTAAGGGTGCCAGTGGGTTTGAGAACCCCTTCACAAAACACTGAAGGCTCTCCAAAAGAAAGCTAAGTTCCCTTTACAGACAGAAGTTAAAGACTCCTTCCCTGCCTTCCCAACAGTCACTATTCTGTGGTAAGTGCTTCCAGATGTGGGTGTCAGACCTTAAAACTGAGGACAAAATGCAGTGGGATAGGACTGACTTAACAGTAGAATACTAAGGCAGGATCTAGATGGGGGATCTCCCACCCCAAATGATTTTAAGATGAGGCTGTTGTACAAGTCAATTTACAGCTTGGATTTTAGAGGCCTGAGGGGGGGGGGAATCAGTTAAAATTATTTTGAAGAATTAAAGAATTCCTGTAACAGATCTAAATCCCTCAATAGTTTACCAAAAAAATCAATTAGAACACTACAGAGAAGCCTCACAAATAATAAAACTTAGGGAAGGATGAGTCTTTTCTAGGGATTACCAACTAAGAGAGACGGGTCATAGCTTTTTGACTATACTATGCTAGGGTTAGACAGGCATTCGGGGCTACCTTTGGCATCACAGTTGCAAGGAGAGACCTTTTCTCCTTTCCTATGGGATGGAAGGCAAGCCACTATTCCAAGTGCTGAAAATGCCCCTCCAACCCTCAGCCTCACATAGCTCACCTCACCCTTTGCTTTGCCAGTCCCAGTCATGCCTAACCACACAGACACACCTCTCATTGCTGCATTTGGTTTCAGGGTCACACCTTGAGCTTAGAGGCACCTCCTACCTTGGGCAAGGATGTTCCACTGCATGACCCGAATGGGGCGGTGGTTACTGGCAGCATTCTTCAGGTCCACAAAGTTCCTCTGAAAGCGGGGTGGCCGTTTCTGCAGGACCATCTGACATTCCTGCAGCAGGTCCTTGGGGTCTATAGGATCCAGCCGTGCAGAGTCCGGCTGCTCCAGGCAGTCCTGGTGCTGGGACACGGCGCTGCTGCTCAGCGTCTTGGTGAGTGCGCTGTAGAGCTGGCTGGTGCTGTTTCCCATGGAACACACTGGAAGGGAACAAATGGTGTTAGAGATGTCCACTGTGACTCTCCTCATCACTTAGGTACCCTGTAGATAATCTTGTTACAGTGCCAGCAATGTGTAGTTTCTGCAAGAGCCTGAAACTGGCATAAAATAAGAAGGATGCAGAGATAAGGTTAATTCTGTCCAGAGTCTCACTGGGTTTTGCTTGTTCCCAGGGGCTGCTAACTTCTGCAGCATGCAAATGATCTGGTTTAAGACATTGTGCAGGTGTCTTCTAAGGGAACAGCAGGGCTAAGATTCACCTCTGCGTGTGTTGTAGGCAGCACAATAGATTGTACTTTTGTCCTCCTCCCGGAGGGGATTGCCCAGACGGTAGACAAATACTGCTTGCTCCTTATTTCGTGGGCAGCACGTCTCTAATGGAGACACATCCCAGTACCCTGTGCCTATTTGGGATGCTTCTTGGCTTCCTTCCTGCAGAGCAGCAAGCACAGTGACTCATTCCCTCAGGTTAATATTTAATAGGAACTTCTGATCACAGCTTCACTTGCCCCGAAAGCAGCAACAAACATTTCAATGCGCACAGTGGCCAGATGCTTCTGCTGGCTTAGACCTTTGGATGTGGAACGAAGGGGCTCGCTCCAGCTCCCCTTTGCTGCCCTACAACCTCACCCTCCTTTCTCCCTTCAGCTCCTTAGTCCTTCACACTATGCCCCGGCTTGGCAGCTTCCACCCTGCAGTCTTGCAGCCCTCCCCACATCTCCTTTGGCCATCTTAAGCACACATCCTTGCGTTGCAAATAAGCAGCTGTGCCCCAGCTCTCCCTGTTAATGCACCTAGCCTCTGACACCGTGTCTCCTGCAGGGAGGTCCCCCCCATCCCACACTGGGTCGCAGCTTCCGGAGGTTGTGTCCCACTCTTGTTTTGCCCTTTGGTTTATGCACAGAAGGTGGCTGCACCCCTCTTCTCTCAGCAGGGGTCAGCAGCAGAGCCACCCCTTTGAGACAGCAGCCCTCATGACTACTGTGCTATAAAATACCTCTTTCTCCCATTTCACAAGAGCACAAGCAGCACAGTGCAGCAGTAAATGCCCTGAGGCTTGCTTACTGCAGGCATGCAGGAGACTATTAGTGTCAAGAGCACAGGGTAGCTGTGGAACAATTCACAGAGTTCATGACATCCTTATACATCTCTGCCTCAGGTCCTTGCTGTGGCCAAGCACACTCCCAAGAACTCTTCCAACCCTTCCTCAGGAGGAGGGCTTTGCTCTGAAGTGCCACCCCTACCACAGCACAAGGGGAGCACTTGGAAGGAAGCTGTCTGCTCTTTTCTATGCCCTGCGCTCTGCCCAAGTAACCTGTCTGGACACTTAAGTTTCCCTTCAGACACAGGCAGGAAGAGCAGCACTTGCACAAGAGGCACCATTGACAGAGCTTCATCGTTGTCTCAACTTATTTACTGGGAATGTACTTTGCAAAAGTAATCTTGAGCAAAAGAAGTTCAGTGGTGCACGGCTGTTGCCCCACAGCAGTGTTTAAGCAAGCTTATTTGTACCTTTCAGTTACTTGGAAGCAGAAAAGCCTTGTCATCCCATGGCAGATGTGGAGCGCTACCCAGCACACTTGCATGCTCAACCTTTGCTAGTGTGAGCTGCAGCATTATCAATCATAAGAGCTGGTGACAGACACCTGACAGCAACAGACCTGGCTGGAGGAAAGGCAGGAAGATGGAAGCCTTGGCAGTTCAATAAGCACGCTTCGGAGTAAAAGAGAAAAGACAGACCCCAGCAGAAGCCTTGTGTCCTTGTCTTTAGGAAAAGAGGTACTTCTAAAGACACTAAAAATACTTGGTTTAAGACAAGCTTTGTACGTGTAAGCCAGTGGAACAGTGCCTCTGAACAGGTCTAAGAAAGTTCTAAATCAGGAATTTAAATTGCACGTAGGACGTATCTCCCCATCTCCATCCTTTTACAGTACCAGAAGTTCCTCACACCGAGATGTGAGCTGGGGCTGACAAACATCAATGTCCTTCTTGGGGAGCTGCGCTTAAAGCATTTCTGTTTCTGCAGCCTTTCCAAGTTCACAATTCTTGTCAAGAAGCCAAATACTGCTGAAGTAGAAGAAATTCCATTTAATAGTGAGGGAATGAGGCCCAAACATGAAATCCCTAAGCAGGGCCCTGATAGGCTGTGAGGGGATGGGGAGCAGGAACAAAAGCATGCTCTGTGCTGGTTACAGAAGGGTCCAGATCACACGCTACCACAGCTGCCAGGCAGCCATGCAGAAACCCAAAGAAATCAATGGAGCTTTTAATGAAAGCTCCAAAGGGAGCTTCTAGCCTATTTCTGGGGTAGGCAGAACCTACAGTGAAGTACTGCAGCTGGGAAGCTGTACTGGTGCTTACTACTGGGAAGCAGTACATAGTGCTTTCTGCTTCCTCAGGGATGCCCTCAGCAGCTCAGCACAGCCAGGAACCTTATACCATGTGCAGCTCTACCCACAAATACACATCCCTGCCCTTCTCAATGCCTGGCTAGCACTGTGCCAAGAGGGAAATCCACATGAAGGCAGTGGCTTCTGCACAGCCCCTGCCATGCCATTGCTGAATATGGCTCATGCAGAGCACTCCAAAGGAATAACAGGGGCTTATTCTGCTGCAAAAGGCCATTAGCAAGAACTTTGGCTGCTCACTGCTTACCCTGAATCAGAGGGAGGATACTGAAAGGGAAATCTAAGCGTAATGTACCTGAGCCCAAAGTCCGCCCTAAAGCTCTAAGTAGCATAGATCTATTATAGCAGGATGAAGTCTAAGTTCAGTCATGCACTTGCCACGCCGCAAACGAAATGCTGTCTAAATCTCATCATCCCTCTGATATCTGGCTCTTTGGGGAGAGTCAGGAATAACCTAACCTGCATGGGATGTGCTATGGCCCAGCTGCAGTACAGATCCGACAGCTTTTAAAGTCAGTCATGTCTCTGGAAGGAAAAGGATCTTCTGTTTTCTTTTGAGTGCCCAGGAGAGGTTGGGTGAAAGAGGCCCTGGGCTGTAAATGGAACACTTGCAGGCCAGTTGAAGGTGGCTTGGAAGTCCTTGGCTGAAGGGGGACTCCTGTGAGAAAACTCCAGCTTAAGATGACTGATGAACTGCTCAAATCCTCTGGTTCCAGAGTGCTGGAACCATCACAGCGCTGGCTGAACTGTTTTGCAGAACAGGGGCCAGCACAGCACCCTGAACATTGAAACTCCAAACACAAAATCCATTTGTTGTTTTTGTAATGCTTAACACGTCCACAGCAGTGAGGCAAGCACAAGGTCACCAATGAGATCCTTACAGCTCAAGTTAAATGACCTGTAACTCGCTGGGACAGTGCTGCCAGCGCTGTGACACCACTGTGCTGGTGTACGCAGACGAACAAGTGCACTTCTGAGCTTGCACTTCAGCAGTAGGTGATGAACATGGAAGCAATTCTCTTGGTTCAGTGTTGTAATGGGGAACACCAGCTCAGCAATTACTATTCAAGTTGCTTAAAATAAAAAGGCCTACCTCTCAGCAAGGGTGGTGCCACATCACAGCAAGGGCAGGGAAAGAACCTAAACCATTCATTAAGCTTCAGAAGAACAGGGTGCAAAGCTCAAGGCTTGTTCACCCAGCAATAATAGCACAGATGAGACGAACTTCTAGGATCTTGGGCAGTAAGCACGGACTAAGTATTTTGCCTCGAAGATGAGGACTGCAGTGCACAGGCAGACAGGTATGACAGCCAGGACCCTTACCTGTTGGGTAAGGTGAACAACATTGTGGTATCCCTTCCTTTCATCTCCTACCTCCCAGCACCTCCGCTGGCCAAGGGCCCCCACCTTGTTCACCACAGGCATCTCACTGCCCATTGAATGGCTCCTCCACACCTGCAGCCTGGTTTGCAGTTGCATCAGCCTCCACCACTGAGGCAGCCGGAGATGCCCTCACTGCAACCCCAGTTCCAAGGAGAAACTTGGCAGATGCTGTCCCCGTGTGACACATCCTACGTTACACGGTATCAGGCTACATATACAGCCTTGTTTGGGGCAACGATGGAACTGCAGCCCTGGGCCACCCACATTCAAAGCTGCAGTTGCTGCTGCTTAGAGTTTGAGTCTTGATTTTGGCACCTAGGCCAGTCTTATGCACAGTGGAGCGTGAACCCTCATAGAGGGATTCAGAGAGCTCATTGCAGCAAGGGAGGTGCTGCCTAGTCAACAAGGCTACACCAGAAAGAGAAGGAGGGAGCCTCAAATTCTGCCCTGAGTAACAGAATCAGTAACAGAATCAATACTTGGCACAGGGACACCTGACCTCTCCTGCTGGAAAGCAGCAGATGGAACAAAGGTGGTCACTGCCCCAGTTTCCACTGGGAGCCTCTGCTCCGGGTGAGTGTTTTCAGCCGTGTTCAGGAGCAAGCTGCACATCAAGAGACGTGGTGTAAGGCTGAATGCGAGCAGCAGAAGCCTGGCGGGTGCGTCACCGCTTGCTCCAAGCCTCAGCACAGGTCAGCGGGCACAGAGGAGGGACAGAGGGAGGGAGCATGGTCCGTGCCAAGGTGCTGTCCTCACATGGACTCCAGGCGGAGCATGCACCCAAGGACACATGGGACTTTGAACGCTTTCCAGGTCTCATTTTAGGAATGAAAAACAGGACATTATCATTTAACGGTACAGGCAAGCAGGAGCCTGATGGTTTAGCATCACTGCCTTTGCCTGCCTGAGGGTAATCTGAGCTTTTCCCACTGTCTCTAGTAGAAAAAACCCCCACTGTGAGTCAAGTATATCCTACACAAAGTGCAACACTGAAAGAGGAGGGAGCAGCTCACTCAGCCAACAGCACACCTCTGACAGCAGGATAAAGGCATCGGGACACCAAGCGAGTCCCCCAACGAGTATCTGGGTTCACCCCATGGAGCCAGCTGCACCTAGCCCCGGCAGAACCCCTCGTTTCTGGGCTGTGCAGCAGCGCCTGTCAGGTTGCCACCGATAGCACTCACTCACTCACTCACTCACTCACTCACTCACTCACTCACGCATATGAGCGCAAGCCACGGCTGCTGCCTTAGAACTGCAGGGCCGGTTGAGGTGTCAGGGTATCGCAAGCACGGCCATGTAGTCCACGCGCTGCCGTCCCGGCCGCAGCAGCTCGGGTTCCGGGGCTGGGTTACCGGAGCGAGCCCTCCCGCTGCATCCCCCCCGGTTCCCGCAGCCACGTCCCGGGGCTGCCCCGCACCTCCCTCCCTTGGTACCCACCTGTGCGGGGAGGCGCCCCCGGGGCGGACGGGCCTCCCGCCGCTGCTACTGCCGCTGCTGCCCGCGGGGCGGCGGGGCCGAGGAGCGGCGGGGGGGCGCGGGGCCGCGGCGGCAGGAAGGCGGCCGAAGCAGCCGCGACGGGTGCGCAGGAGAGGGCGGGGAGCGCCGAGCACAGGCAGCGCGCAGGGCCCTGGTACATGCTCCCGACGGGGGGGGTGGGCGGAGCGGAGCGGGACCGGACGGGACGAGTCGAGCAGCAGCTCCGCGCCCGCCCCGCGGCGGCGCTTATAGAGGCGGCAGCGGCGGCGCCCCGCGCGGCCGGTACATCCGGCACCTACCATCCGCAAGGGGGGGGGCGCAGGGATGGGCACAGCACGGGTACCACCGCCGCCCGCACTGAGCCCCCCCCCCCGCTGGGACTGCAGGGTGGTATCTCCTGCGGCCGCTCCGCGCCTCCCGCTGCCCCGGGCTCGGGGCGTTGCGCAGGGAGGGCCGAGTACAGTGAATGCGCTCCCCACTCACACCCCCCGCCCCCGGCGTGGAGTGGTATGGCCCAGCGGCGGTTTTCCGCTACTGACGTCAGAGAGAGGCGCGTGCGGTTCCCACGGGCGTCACGGCGCGGGGGCCGGTGGCTCGTGGACTCTCCGCCTCCCGCTGCTTCCTCCGCTCCGCTCCGCTCCGCTCTTCCCCGTTCCCCGCCCCGCTGGGGGCTGCTCGGGCCGGCCCGGCCGTGGGCCCGGGAGCGAGGGTCTGCGCGCGTGCGGCAGCGCGGGGAATCCCGCGCGTTGCCGCGTAAGGCGAGAGCGGTGACGTGCGGTGGTGCGTCACGCGGGAGCGGCGCCGGGCCGCCTCGCCCCCAGCGCTAGTCCGCACGTGCAGAACCGGGAGGGGAGGGGAGGCAAGGAAAGGAGGGAGGATGGAGGGGAAGGAGGAAGGGAAGGGAAGGGAGGAAAAGAGGGGGGAGAGGGAGAGCGGAGCAGGAAGAGAGGGCGCAAGGGAAGAAGGAAGGCTGCTCCCCCAGCCCCGCAGTTGTTGGTATTGTGGCTCCTTCAGCGCTAGCTCCCGTGGAAGTGTGACTTTGACAATGTTGACTGTTTTATGTGTTTGATGAAATACAGAGGTCCCGTGCGTGCAGGAGGGAGTTAGGCCAGGCAGGCAGCGCGGTGTCAACCCAGGTCTGCTGGCCTTGTCCTCACCCCTCATCTCTGTTTTCCTCTGACTTCCCTGCTGCGCCTTGCAGATCTCGGTTCTGATTCATACCGGCTTTGCTTTAAAGCTGAACGGTAGAGACACAGGCTTGATTACCATGCAAAGCTGTGAGCCCTGGTTCCTTGCTGACCAGACTTGGTGCCTTGACTCGGATTGTCAGCTCTCAAGTCTGGGCACCCTTAGCAGAAGGGCAAACTCATGACTTGAGAGTTTATTTCCATGCCTGTTATGCGTAGTCATCTGTAATCAGCTTCTTTTCAATCCCCTTTTTAGAAGACCAGAAGCTTCTGGAAGGAGGGAATGGTTGATGATCCAGGTAATCCATGAAATAGCCTAATAGCCCAGCCATTTCTAGCAGGATTGAGCAAATAAATTATGTAACAGCAGTGGCGTTAGGGATAGGTAACCCTGTTTTTGGTGTATTATCTGACACGACACAGCTGACAGATGGCACACTTGGTGACTGGGAAGCTGCTGGCTGACTCTGTGGTCCTGCTCAGGAGATGAGGCAGCTGGGCCTGTCTCTGAGCTCCATGTCCTCAGCTCCTCCCAGGTGACTGCTGACATTCAGGTACATCTTACCCTGATGGCTCTTCATGTTGTTTCTACTGCCCCACAGAGGAACTGTTTGCCCCAGACCTGCCTGCTCGACCTCCTGTTGTAGCTGGAGTTTCACGGGGCTGCTCACTGCCCAGGGAGCTCAGTGGTTGTTAAGTAAATAATGACTGGGAGGTATGATATGTGTATTATTCAGTTTATTACTCTGATGAGTAGCTGGGTTTAGGCCAAGCTGCCTCCTCATGTGACTTTCGGGAAGGAGAGGTTTCCTGCTCGCTGCTGTTCTGAACATGCTTTTCGATGCTGTTTTGGGTGTTGGCTTTCCTAAACTGTGTGTGACCAAGCCAGAGTGACAGTAATGAGGTGCTTTTGAAAGAAACAGGAGTTACTGATGCTGCATGAATCTGTTCTCCACACCTAACACTTTGTCCCTGGGATTTGGGAAGAATGGTAGTTCAGGTCTGAGGTATGAATCAGTGCTTACTTGGCCTCTCCCAGGATGATTCAAGATTCAGAAGTCCTAAGAGCCTGCCATGGGAATTAAAATCCTTCTGAAAATAAACAAAGGATTGCCACAGAAAAAGGTGGACTCAGTCAGAGATCAATGTGATCAGACCAAAGCCATTTATTACCAGGCATCTACCCTTTTTATACTGTTGTCTGTACCTGCTTATAATAGCCTGCTGTATTATAAACGGATACATGTACAATGGTTAGCTGTATTAATTCAATAGCTTGCTGTATTGGATACTTAGTGTATTACACTTGGATACATATACAATAACTTGCTGTATTAGTGGATACATAATCAATGGCTTGCAATATTAAGATTGGATACAGATAGAACGAAGCACAGAGCAACTGGTTACAATTGGTTAAATTAAGCATATGAGAACCTAGCCTTTAAAGCTTGCTAACAGTTCACTGTTGTGTCTTAGCATATTCCAGTTTCTTTTCATCTTGCTTGCATTGTTACTTTTGCTTCTTTACCCACGGCTTTCTTCATCCTCGATTCACGTTGAGCTCCACGTAGGCACTTGCTGATTTGGGAACATGGCTGTTCTTTGCTAAGAATCCGTCCACAAAAGATGCAGTTAATTTGGGCTGCAAGTGACTTAGAAGAGAGAAGTTTCTCTGTAAAGCAATCTCAGCTATCCCATGCACATCTGGCTGTTTCCAGTTAGCTGGGAACAGCATCAAAGGGAGAGAATGGGTTCAGGCTGGACTCTGCACAGACTGAGAGAAGTACATTTTTGTTCACTTTCTGACCTGTTCTTACCCTGGAGATGCTGACGTTTCAAACACCCTGATTAGTGGACAGGCTCTTAGTCCTTTTTCAGTGCTGTGGCAATCCCAGGCCCAGTGGAACTAAGTTGCTCATTACAAAGCACACGTATGACTAACGTTTTCCCAGCATGTAGTAAACCCGGTGATCTCACAAGCTCCACTTCCTTGGAATTAACAATGAGCTGAGAACAATGATCCTTCCACCTGGTCGTTCATTCAGCTCCTTCCGACCAATCATCCCTATGTCGGGAAAGCACTTGAGTTGCGTTTGAAACTGCTGCCCTCACGCTGCCAGCATTTTCAGCTTGAAAAAGCATCATCTGAAAGAAAACACTGATCCTTGGGGGGGGGGGGGGGGGGGGGGGAGGGAGGAAGG
>NDXB01000880.1:49072-62998 GCA_002631895.1 Agapornis roseicollis
GAAAAGGAGGAAAGAAAAGGAGGGAGGGAAGAAGGGGGGGATGGACTGTAATCACTGAAATACTGTAATGGATTAACAGGAAGAAACCTGGCAGTTTGCCTCTGTGCAGCACAGAGGTTTATAACTCCATGGTGCACATGCATTCCAGCACCTTCTTATTTCTCCCATAAGCAGAGCCATTGCCTGGGGTGGTGGCTACTGGCTGCTTTCCTATGGGATGTACTGCAATCTTGGGATGCCCCTTTGCCGTGACACATCCCCAGCTCTTTGTCTCCTTACCATCACCCTGCTGTGGGGCATCCCCTGTCACCAAGCAGCAGGGCTGGAAGTGCTCAGCTGCTCTCCCTTCTGTGCCTCACCTTGGTTTTGAGCACTTGGGAAGAAGCTGTGAGCCAGAAGGCTGGCTCACATGAGGATCTCTGTGGGTTTGAGGGAAGCTGCCCTGAAACAAGTTCATCTGAGGTGACAGCAGTGCATAGGATGGATATTTAAAATAGGCAGCGTTGCCATAGATAGCTGAGATAGCTTTCCAAACCACTCAGCTCTGATTTCTCAAGTGTTCAGTGCATAAAGTGGCTCAGAAAGTGGAGCTTTGCCACTTTAACCTAGTATCTGTCTCACTGAGAAATGAGTAGCAATAAGTTTGAGCAGCAGATGGTGAAGTCTTCCGCACAGCTAAGGAGGAGAGAGGCAACGATACTGACACTCTTGGCGTCTCGTTAAATAAGCACGCACGTCGCTTCATCTCAGATATGAATATACGCTGCAGCGTGGGTGATTAAGTAGAGTACTTTGTATTTAGAAGTAGGCATCTGCCTAAGAGGTTTCTGCCTGTTGAATCAGATTTTCCAAGGCTTCTACCAGTGTCAGCCAGCCTTTGACTGGAATTGCTCAGTGACTCTCTGAATCGACTCTGACACTTAATAACTTTTGGAATAATTCTTTATGTTCTGAAGACCTGCTGCACAGCTTCTTGGGGCATAGCCATTTTAATTTCCTTTTATAATGCTAGCGATGTTGAAGGGAGCTGCTGTGTGAGCAGCTCCCCTTGTAGCCACTGCACTTCTGTTTGCCTGCGTCTGAGGAAGAGGAGGATAGTTCATTTCCACTTGGCACATGAGGCAAAATGCTTCCACTCAACCGTTAGTCTGCCTTCTGACAGAAATGGGCATGTTGTCCATTTGTGATGTCCGTGTGACCACCAGCACTTTGGTGGTAGCTTCTGAACAAGCTGCCAGATAGTGAGATTATTCCTGGAGGGCTCTAGAAAGGCTGGGCTCTGCAAGGGCTGGCACTGTTGCTGGGTCCCCCTGACCTCCTGGCAGGTACTGGGGCCCTTAGTGGGCAGGAATGGTTCATGTTCCTCTACTGAGAGCATAAGGCAAATGGGAAGTAGGTAGAACGAGCACCATTGAGAGCTTGGGGTTTGCATAGCACTGATTGATGCTTTTCCAGAGCCGGAATCAGTGGAGCTCCTGGTGCTGATTTACCTCCTGGCACGCTGGTACTTAGAGGCAGGAGGAGGGGAACAGGGGCTGCCCATTAGCACCACTGATTGCAGCTGGTGTCGTGTTTCTCCCTGCTGCCCATTCAGAGGTGGTCTGCAAATGCTGCTCTTTGCTGTGTTTCAGCTTCCTTCACAGGGACTGCTTTGGGAATGAATGTGTCTTAGGCCAAGATGAGGAGAGTCTTCTTTGTGTATCATTTTTCCTTCCCCTTCAAGGTGCAAATGGATCTCTTTTGAGAGGAGCGTGTCCTCAGATTGGTTTGGTGACTTTTATTGTGTTGGAGGAAGCACGCTTTTTGGGGACAGGGTGTACAGAGGGCTTGCTTTCTACTCTGTCCTCCTGTTCCCTGTCTCAGGGAGGTCTGTTTGGGATCCACTTTTCCTCCTCCTTTCAGTGATTGCAGAATGATGTGTTTGAGTCCTCCACTAAGAAAACAATCTCCAAATAGGGGCTGAAATTGTATCTTTGGGGGAGGTAGCGGTGTGTGCGTGTGATGGGCTTGAGCTGGGAGGAGAGGGGCAGAGTGAGAAGGGCCATTCCAGAGAGCTTTAGCTCTGCTCTTTTTAGCTTTGAATTGCTTTGTTATGGGACCTCATCCTGGCATTGCTAAGGGGTGATAAAGAAGCTTCCTGTGCTCCTGCTCTGTGCACTGGGCAGCTGAGGTCTGGGGTGGAGAATATCTGCCTCTGGCTTTACAGGTGAGCATCTCTACTTCCTGACTGCAGCATGTTCTGAAACAAGCCTAGGCACTGGATATCTCAGCGTGTGTGTTGCTCGTGCAGATTGTGTTGCTCATGAGCAGGCCTGAGACTGAGAAATGAAGTGTAATGGAGACTGCACCTGGGTCCTTACCATCTCAACCCCTGGCTGTCTAAGCCCTTGAGGTAATCCAGTTTCCTGTTTCCAGCCTCATTTGAGCAGCCTCAGCTGTTTTCCAGTGGTAAGGATGCAATAGTTGTATCTGCCTAGCCTAAACGGTTATAAATCAGAGTACCAGAGTTTTCATATCTGAGTGATGGTGTTTTGGAAGTTACATTGCTGCTGTCTGGGCTCCTCTTGAAAAGCAAGTGATGGGTACTGATAAGAGAACTGTTGTCTTTGACGTGGAGATGCTGAGGATCTTTGGCTGGGCACTGCACTCCTCAGGTATATCTGCGTTAACATTCATCTTGGGAAACAGATACAACTGTTTCTCTGTCACGCTTTACTGCCCTGGTTTCACGGTACCGTGGCCTCTCAGTAAGTAAATTTGCTACTCAGTTTCTCGCCAATCAATTTGTAATGGCAGCGGGGCTGGAGCAGTGCAGCCAGCAGCTAAGCCCACGGTGGACTTTACCCCGAGGGGTCTGCTGGGCCCCGCTGTGCTGGTTGGGCTGACCTGGAGAGAGGGTTGGAGGCAGCTCCCACTGCTGGCACCCATCCAGCCCTGCCTTCCCTCACTGGCCCTGCTGGTTGTGCAAGACCCTGTGTCCTGGCATGACTCCGGTTGGCTTTCATAACCCAGCCACTGGGGCTCTGCGGGCACCCAGGGTCTCCTCATCACTGAGGCTTTGCTGGAGCAGGGAAGCCTGAAGTCCAGGCAGAGAAGCCCTTGGGACTGCTGGACACACCAGAGCAGAGACTCCCTTTTGGGCACCAGGCAGAGTTTTGGGCTTTGCGTGTTTTCTGCAGCCACTCTAGCGCTGCTTTGCCTGTGGCTGAGCAGCCCCTGGCCCTGCTGCCATGCTCTGGGGAGGTGAGCTGGCAAACCTGGAGGTTTTGCTGCTCCCCAGCTGTGAAAGCAGGGAAGCGTTGGTGGCTGGCGGCTTCCCAAGCAGCCACCTGGGCTGTCTCCTCTCAGCAGCTGTGTGCCGGAAGGGATGCTCTGCCCAGGTAATGTGAGCAAGTCAGGGCAGGTGTGCCTGGGCTGTGCCTAGAACTGATTTGTCACCCCTGCAGAGATGTTGAACATACTCAGTAAAATCTCTCTGTGAATTGTCTACTGGTAATGCAGCAGACATAGATGTAATGATGAATAGGTTTTGTCCTTATGAGATGTAGAAAGGTACTGTGCTTTCTGCAGGTACATGTTGGAGTCTGGGTGAGACTGCTGTTTCCCTTGGAGAGTAGTTGGGCTTTCTGAGTTCATCATAGAATCATAGAATGGTTTGGGTTGGAAGGGACCTTAAAGCTCACCCAGTTCCAAACCCCCTGCCATGGGAAGAGACACCTTCCACTAGACCAGGTTGCCCCAAGCCCTGTCCAACCTGGCCTTGAACACTGCTAGGGATGGGGCAGCCACAGCTTCTCTGGGCACCCTGTGCCAGCGCCTCAGCACCCTCACGGGGAAGAACTTCTTAATATCTAATCTAAATCTCCCCTCTCTCAGTTTAAAGCTGTTGCCCTTGTCCTGCCCCTACAGATTTCTTGTACCCCTTTAGGCAGAGGAAGCTGCTCTAAGGTCTCCCTGGAGCCTTCTCTTCTGCAGGCTGTGGGGTGAGAGAAAGGAGGTCTGGAGTGAGCAGCATGGTGACTGACTTGAAGCTCGAGCAGTCACTAGTTGAGACAGATCACCTACTTATGATAAGGAAATGAAAAAGATGGCAGCAGAGACATGACTTCTTTTTCCTGAGAGTTACTGTGGGCCTTGTTTTTCACAGAAGTACTGCTATATTGCTCCTAGGGTGAAGCCCAGAGTGGGCAGCATATGGCTTATGGAGCTGGCTGAAGCCAGAGGGGTGCTCAAAGGTGGCAAATAATGTATCATTTCAGACTCTCTCTTCACTGCTTACTCAATGGAAGTGTTGGTGAATTGCCCAGGTCCCTCCTGAGCTCCTGCTTGAAGGTGTGTGTCTGTGTGACACTGCATCCTTGGCTTCTCAATGCGAGATGGTCATGCACTCGGCAGCTGACAAGGTGAGGGTGTGAAAGAGATCCAAGAATGTGGTATTAAAAAACCCCCACAAACCAAAATCCCCTGAGCCTTTGGGGTGATTTCAGGATTTCTGGCTGTTGGACAGGCAAGGGGCAGTTTTGAACAACTTGTTCTTTGTGTGGGAGCAGAGGCTGCCCTGTGAAAACTCCTTCACCTCGAGAAAACAGGACCTTGTTTGAGGTTAAATCTGTTTCCCCTCCACTGAGCAGTGTCCAGGACAGCAGCAAATCCCCCCCTGGGGTGGACAGCAAGCCCTGGGCACTGAAGCTCGTGGGAGGGAGGAGCAGAAGGTGACCTGGTGCTGCAGCGAGGCAGCACAGAGCAAACCTGTGGATGGAAAAGGCGCTTGTGAATGCAGGTTGATCATTAGTGGCTCCAGCGGGGTTCGAACACTATTCTGGAGGGGGAAGGCTGCCTGTCCTGCCATCCGTGACCAAACTGAGCATCCCTTCTGTGGCGTCATTCAAGATCCAAAGTCTAGTGATACAAAGGACTGATTTTCTTTCCAGCTCAGGGGTTGAAGGGCATCATCCTAGCCAGGGCTCAGGGCTTAGCACTCTTGGCAGCACTTATTCATTGTACAGTACAGGGCAGACATATGAAGGACAAAACCACCACTTCACTGCTGCTGACCAAACCCCTACCTGGCTGCTGGTGGTAGGCACAGCTGATTCAACATTGTCCCCAGACCTTCTGCAATTGCAACACTGACTTTTATGGTAAGAGTAGGAAATTGCCATTTGACTGTGCTCCTGGAACAGCATGGCTGTACCACTCTAAGCTGCAGTGGCCTCTCTCCTCTTGAAGGAAACCTTACCACCTCTGCTATCATCTGAATTTAAATGGCTGGGAGTGAACATGAAGGCCAGCTCTGTTTCTGGTTTCTGAGACAAGCAGGATAAATGAAATGCCGCTGCATCTCCAGCTGAGGTGTTGGGCAAAGGGCAGAGCTGGCCCTGCTTGCTGAAACTCCATCAGGCTCTGCACACATTTCTTTGCCTGGAAAACACTGAGGTTTCACTGAAAAATAAACATAGCCTGAGGCTGTTTTAAAGCGTGAAAAACAAGCTCATGTGTCTGATGGCTTCAGGTCATGGGATCAGTTTTGTATGTGGGTTTTGTAGCTTTCAGCATGTGACATGAGTTCTGTGTTGTTTTAATTGTGTGGTGCTGGGGTCTGAGCTGGCTTGGGGATCTCAGCACAGCTGGGCTGATTCCACAGCTGCACACGCAGGTGTATGGTAGAACAGGGGCCCTTCCAAAACAGTTTGATTAATAAGCACTGTACCTTTTCCAGCATGTTGTGTCCAAGCCACTCAGTGCCTTCCGCTGAGATAGATGGTGAACTCTGCAGCAGCTTACTTTTAATAACACCCCCCAGCACTCTATGTTAATCACATATGAGATGGTGATTTTTGGTGATAGCACTTCTTTTTTGCAATATCACTGAATCAGTGTCGGCAGCATTTGTGCTGTGTGCTGCATGTCTTTGCTCTGATGAGGTGGTAGTGCTCTGCTGAGCCTGCTTGCAGGGAGAGATGACATTGCCTTAGCTGTGGGAGGAGGGTGCTGGGACCCTGAGGGTCTGGGTGATGGGGAGGAGGGTGCTGGGACCCTGAGGNATGATAGCACTTCTTTTTTGCAATATCACTGAATCAGTGTCGGCAGCATTTGTGCCGTGTGCTGCATGTCTTTGCTCTGATGAGGTGGTAGTGCTCTGCTGAGCCTGCTTGCAGGGAGAGATGACATTGCCTTAGCTGTGGGAGGAGGGTGCTGGGACCCTGAGGGTCTGGGTGATGGGGAGGAGGGTGCTGGGACCCTGAGGGTCTGGGTGATGGGGAGGAGGGTGCTGGGACCCTGAGGGTCTGGGTGATGGGGAGGAGGGTGCTGGGACCCTGAGGGTCTGGGTGATGGGGAGGAGGGTGCTGGGACCCTGAGGGTCTGGTGATGGGGAGGAGGGTGCTGGGACCCTGAGGGTCTGGGTGATGGGGAGGAGGGTGCTGGGACCTTGGGGCTTTTTGTTTTTCAAATAGTGTTTGCTGTGCTGTATTTGATGCATTTTCCAATGACTGTTCTGCTGCCAGGTTGCTTTGAGATAAGCATAGGGCTGCCCCCAGGTCACCCCCTCCTGAGGGTGCTTGGGGCTGCCTCAACTGGTGCAGGAATCCCAGGCTCACCCTGGAAAATGGATGGGCTTCTTCTCAAATCAGAGGGAGGTGCCAGCAGCACCTCTCACCACCGGTGACCCTCAGTGGTGCTCACTGTGCTGTTTGCACAGATGTCAGAGATAGCAAGGCACGTCTTATCGATTCCTCTCATGATCAGTGTCCTATCTTCTGTTTTATTTGGCACTGCCACAAGAGCGCTGCCATTCCTGCCCCTTAGCTATTTTCTTTCTCTTTGGACCTGTCTCCTTTTTAGAGCTGAGCCTCCTTGCAGTCACCCCTCCCACATACCCAGCGTCTTTCTTCCATAGCTGCGAACTCGGCGCCTTTCATTCCCCTTAATGTTAGGAGATTATAGGATGTGTAAGAGCACCTCCTTGTGTTCGTGACAAACCTGGCATCTGCTACAGGTGAATTTGCCAACTGTTTTCTAGTTCCCTTTCGGTGGTTGCCACCTTGGCCGCGGTTTGGAGGCAGTGGGCTCCCAGGAAGGCAGGCAGTCAGCATGCCATCCGCACCCCAGCCCTCCCTCCGGCTTTGGGAGCCTGCTGTCTCCTCCCTTGGATCTTTGCTGCTGTAGAGGGGTACTATGGCAGAGATAGGATCTGTTTCTTGTTTCCATCACTAGGTTGTCAGGCCCAGGGGACGCATCCTCGCAGAGGAGGCAGGGCAGAGCCGTTCTCAATGTTTAGGCTAGTTATGGAGCTGAGCACTTGAAGTCCTGGACCGAGTCCCTCCGGGCAGTGTTGCCTGTTACTCAGCTTGCAATTGAACTGCTCTGCTTAGTCCTGAATGTATGCACCTCTGCTGCTGGAGCAATACTTTTTCCAATGTGAGAAGAGACATGGAGCTCATTAAGAGCTCTTTGCACACCATGGCTCAAGGTGAGCACTCAGGAAGACTGGTGTGGTTGCAGGGTGGAAGAGGGACAGAGCTTTTTAATAGCAGCAATGAGAAGCACTCAGGTTCTTGTCATTCCACAACAGTTGATCAGGTTACCCAGGCTTCCTCCCCTGCAAAAATAGCTCCAGTAGTTGGAATCACAGGGTTTCATTACATTGTCCAGGGTGCAAAGGCCCGAGTTGCCACCAAGTGTTCTGGCACCACAGCAGCTGCAGATGTACCTGTAGCAGGTATAATTATAAGGATGGGATCTCTCATCTCTTCCTTCCATGCATTAGTGGGCTCCAGCCAGCACTTGGCAGCCCTTGCAGCAATCAGAAATGTCCTGTGAACTCAGCCTTGCTTTCAATTACAGTTTTTTTCCCAGGCATGTGAAATGCAGTGCTTCGCAAGCACGCAAGTTTTGTTGCTAGGTGAATAAATGAGTTTCTGCTGGGTTGTAATTCAGCCTTGTTTGCAAGTGACCCTTGGTGATCTCCCTTCCAGCATTTCCAAGTCCCGGTCTCGGCTCTCACAGGCGCGGCCCTGTCTCTGCCCAAGTTCGGTTTTCCATCACTAGGTGTCACTGTCTATACAGGGAATTTCTGAAGCCGGCAGAAGGGATGATTAAATTAAGCAGGGGGGGTGGGGGGAAAGGCAAGCTATTTGGAGAGGGCGTGTAAGTGACTAAACCCCATATTTTCAATTATGCTGAAATTAAGGTTTTCCTCTTCTTCATCCCCCTACAGCTTGCAAGAGACGTTCAGTACTGCGTAGGAAAATGAAGTCCCTGAGAACCCTTTCCTAGCCGGGCATGGGAAGCTGGTGGCTGCCTGGCCGTAGTCTGTCCTTGCCATTGCAAAGTGCAGGTGGTAGGACTGAGCATGCTTTAATCTTCTTTCTCTGAGGGCACAGACCAAACCCAGTAGTAAATGAGAAAGAGCCCACATTGTATCCGCACTGCAAGGAAGGAAAAATTTCCATCTAGTTTCTGGAGTTTCCCTTTAAAAAACAACATTTCTGGGTTGTGGAGTGTTTTAGTTTGCCCTTTAATTAAGCTGACCGAGTGACTAGGCTGCAGAGGAATAAAAGTACATGCTATGGGCAGTTTTTGCTGGCCATGTTAGCCTCCGTGTTTGTGTTATCTTAGCTGCAAAGAATAAATATTTCTTGTATGGCATAACATCATCCCCTCCTTTTCCTCCTGGTTTTTATGACATTCTAAGGGTGCTTCAGCCCGATAGTTATGGCACTAATAAGCAGTGTTTTAGGAAGGGCTGGTAAACAAGGCAAATCTGGCTTTTGCTACTTTTTATTTACGTTCTGGTGTGGGTTTAGCATCACATATGTCCTCAACGTTACAGAATTTGCTTCCTTAAAGATTTTAACTTGGAAGAGAACATTGAAAGCTGGGCTTTGCTACACTGGGAATATTGCTGCTTTTCAGTTTGGCAGGCAATGGAGCATATAAACACTGCCATGACAGATCTGCCTTTATTTTGCTGTGTGGCCTTTTTTCTCTCACCCCTAAGGGATGATATGCAGGCACCCTTGTGCATCACACTGATATCCTCATGCACAGGTAAGATAAAACCTCAAGTGTCCTTGATGTTCTGCCTGGTGGTTGAGAGTGCTGCAGCGATGACATCCTGGGATGCAGGCTCACCTGCCACAGGGTGAGATGCTCTTCTTGTCTAAACCATGTTGCTAAGGGCTTATGAGAGAGAGGTGAGAGGGCTACTTGGACCCTCAGGTCTCACATGGGGTCACATCTCTTCTGGCCATAGGCTGTTTCTACCACCCCCCTGCTGTGCTGTACATCAACCCAGAGCAAAGAGTGTTTGCAGTGTGTTGCTCACTATTCTCTTGTGACCTGGGTAATATATATAGGAAGGGGGTGAGCTGATCTCATTGAACTCCCTTTGATCTTCTGGCACTTGAATGCTGTGAAATTTTATAGAATCACAGGGTGGTTTGGGTTGGAAGGGACCTTAAAGATCACCCAATTCCACCCCCCTGCCACAGGCAGGGACACCTTCCACTAGACCAGGTTGCTCCAAGCCCTGTCCAACCTGGCCTTGCACACTGCCAGGGATGGGGCAGCCACAGCTTCTCTGGGCAGCCTGTGCCAGCGCGTCATCACACTCACAGGGAAGAACTTCTTCTTGTATCTAAATCTCCCCTCTGCCAGTTTAAAACTATTCCTCCTCATCCCAGTCCTACCTGCCCCTGTAAAAAACTCCTCTCCAGGTTTCTTGTCAGCCCCTTTAGGCACTGGAAGCTGCTCTAAGGTCTCCCCAGAGCTTTCTCTTCTCCAGGCTGAACAACCCCAACTCTCTCAGCCTGTCTCCGTAGCAGAGGTGCTCCAAATTTGGAAGTAATCACCACCACCACCCAGATGCAAATCTAAGAAGTGATCCTGCCCATCCAGTAAAGCCGTGGATGGGACTTGTGTGCTTGAATTGCATCCCCTCGCATGTCTGAAATAACTGATTTCTTCAGCAGCTCTGCTCCCCTCTTGGTGGAGCAGGAAACAGGCACTGAATCCCTCAGTGTGACACTTGCAGATCTGGTGATAAAGTGCAGTAGCTCTCATAATTTTATTGTTTATCAGGATGCAAGCAAAATCCTTGATCTAATGTAAACTCTGTGGCTTTTTGAGGTGCATGTAAGGACTCAAAGTGCTCATATTGTGGTTTTACTGCAATTTGTCTCTGTTCTCATAGTAGCTACTTAGCAAAATTTTCCTATTCCGCTTTCATTAGTGTACAAGAGCTGCAGGAGCACTTTCTGCAATAGTGCAATGAGCCATGCAACCTCCGAACTCATCTCCTCCTTCCTATTTAATCTTGATAAGAGCACAGCAGAGCCCCAGACATGTGCCCCATGTGAAGGGGGAGCTGAAGGGTGCCTGGCAGCACCAGGTTTTATGCCTTGTTTTTTCATAATGGGGCTCTCTTGCAGAGGAAATAGAGACTGAATGTATATGAAATGGTGTGATGGCTTGAAATCATCCTCACTGTGGTCTGTAGGGTTCTGTTAAACCAAAAGAGAAATGGAAAGAGCAGCTCTGTCTTGGATGGCCTCATAGCAGCCTTCCAGTAGCTGAAAGGGGCCTACAAGGATGCTGGAAAGGGACTCGTCATTAGGGACTGCAGCTATAGGACAAGGGGAAGTGGGTTTAAACTTAAACAGGGAAAGTGTAATTTAGATATTAGGAAGAAGTTCTTCCCTGTGAGGGTGCTGAGGCGCAGGCACAGGGTGCCCAGAGAAGCTGTGGCTGCCCCATCCCTGGCAGTGTTCAAGGCCAGGGAGTCTTGGAAGTCCCTGAGAGTCTTGGGATGACATGGTCTAGTGTGAGATGTCCCTGCCCATGGCAGGGGGTTAGAACTAGATGAGGTCCTTTCCAGTCCTAACCATTCTATGGTTCTTTGAATATCAGTTACTGCTTTTATAAGATATGCTTAGAAAGGCCTGGAGTGAAAATAATGTGTAGGGAGAAAGGCAGGAGACACGACTGAAAAAATGCCAATTGCTTTTTGTAAAAGAGTCAAAGGAAATGGAACAATATTAATTTGATTTGGAATTTATAATCAAAGGGAAGGTTACCATTTTGATTGGAGATGGAAAATTGCCTGATTATCTTCACTTTTTCTGTGCCTGCGTAGGGAAGTGTTTCTCTGCTGGTGAAGTGAAGGAAAATATAAGAAGGAGATGATAGAAAGAGGAATAAAAGATGCCGCTTTTGTTTCCGCTTTATATTCTGCTACCTGCATTAGCAAACAATACTGTTGCTTTTCAGAGCTGTTCTCCTGCATGTGTGAGGTCTCCCTGTGTGTGACAGCAATGCACAGCCTTTGGCAACTACAAATCCGGATTATTTCTTTGCCTTTCTGTAACTCCTTCAGTCTGTTGGCTGGTCTTTTTCAGCCTCCTTATCTGTGGAATGGGACAATTCCTGATTGTTTTCTAGAGGGTGTGGGAAGGTTGAGGGTTTTTTTCTCTTTTTGACATATCCAAACCCAAAAGGATCTCAAAGGTTTTCTCTTACTCAGTTTGGAGAAGGAGGGATGAAAGGCTTGAGCAGCAGGGGTAGTGCGAAATGCTGGATCTTGGTGAGGATCCTTTCTGAGCTAGCTTCTGTAGACCTGTCTGGCAATCCAGTCACTGAAAAAGAAAATGAGGGGGAAACCCTGAGCCCACAGCTTGACCATTTGTGGTGAATGTATTTTATCTTCTTTATTTCTTGCAGCTTTCTAATGGCAGTATAACCCCTCCTCTGCTGCCAGCACCTTGAGGCCTTTTGGAAGGGGCTGGGAGATGTCATGCGACCACCGGCTGTGAATTAGAGGGGAGTGGAGCGGTGCAGAGGGACAAACAGCGTCAGCTGGTGAGTGCTGGTGTGCCCTTGCTGTGTGCTCATGCAGGGCTGTTGCTCTCTCTGCTGAGCAGGGCTGCACTGTGCTTCTGCTGCAGCACTCCTCCTGTAGGTTTTCATCCATTTCTTAAAGCCCAGCCACAGGCTCAGCAGGCTTTGGGAGCCAAAATGTGAGCAAACATCGAGCTTCCCGATCCTTTACAAGCAGAATAAATCCTGTGATGTGGAAGCTTTTTCAGTGGAGTTGCCCGTGCCCATCGAACTCCCTGGCACCAGGTCACCTGGAAGGTGAAGGGGTGCAATCACTGTACTTGCATGCAACACCTCCAGTCTTGCCTTGCGAATCATGGAGGTGACATTTCCCCCAGCCTACATGTGTGTCACCCCTTCCCTGATGTGTGAAAGACTGATAAAAGCCATTATTGCTGTTTTTTCCTCTTCCAGGGGGCTGTCACAATCTGTGTGAGGCTGGAAGAGCGTTGCTCAAACAAGACTCAGTTCTTGGAAACCACTGGAAGCTGGCTGAGTAGCGCAGAGGAGGAAAGAAAGTATTAAGAAGGTATCTCTTTTTGCAGCAGAGAACTGCTGAAGCTGAGGGGCTGCAGGAGCAGCCTTGCTCTGACTCAAGCACAGGCACTGAGAGCAGAGCTGATGGCGGTACTGTTGCTCTCGGCTTAAAATACTGCCTCCTGGGTGCAGAGCACTTAAAACCCACAGGGTAAATAAGAGAAATGGTTAATAAATAATGTGTGTACGGCAGAGCATTCCTTTAACCAGTTCTTACTCCACTAGGCTGAGCTGGTCCCATCTCATCTCATGAGATGGGCTTTTCCTCTACCTGAGTCTTCTCCCATGTAACAAGCGATAGGACAAGAGGTAATGGCCTCAAGCTGCACCAGGGGAGGTTTAGATTAGGAACAGTTTCTTCACAGAGAGGGTGATTGGGCATTGGAGCAGCTGCCCAGGGAAGTGGTGGAGTCATCATCCCTGGAAGTGTTCGAAGAAACATGTAGATGAGGCCCTCACGGACATGGTTTCATGGTGGACTTGGCAGTGCTGGGGTTGTGGTTGGACTTGGTGATCTTAAAGTTCTTTTCCAACCTAGCTGATTCTGTGATCCATATGCTTGCCGCGCCTTGGTCCAGTACCTGAGCTTCCACATCTCACCTGGGTGGTAGCTGTTTAGAACAGGAGGTGTCTGGGCTGCTCTGGGCATGGGGTGCTCCAGTGGCCCCTGGAGATGGCAGCTTAGCAGAGGTGGGGAGGAGACAAAGACAGGCCATGTTTTCCCCAGGCTGTTCACTTTCCAGTACGCAGCCTTTTTAAGCTTCTCTTATATTTCCAAATGCTGCAGCATGCTCGATTAGAGCTGGTTAGCATGAACTGCTAGATGCTGGAAACTAAAAGGGTTTGCTTTTGTTTCGGTGATGTCTGGAGAATTTGGGAAGCTGTTTAGGGCTTGCTCCCTTTCAAGAGCAAGGACAAGCCTTCTGTGGCTGCATCCCCCTCCCTTGACTCCCCTCTCACAGCAAGTCACTGAATTTTTAGCATGTCCTTCATGAAAATAGCTCCTTAATATCAGTTGAGCTTTTTTCAGATCTCTCTGTCTCTTGGTGTTTCTCTGTTCCCTTATCTTGTTTATGAAACTGTATTATGTGAGACAAAACTCATTTGTTGGTGAGGAAGGGACATTGTACTCAGTGGGATATTTACTGTGTACCTGAGGTACAATCTATCCTCTGCAGTGATACAGACTCCAAAATGAATGGGTATTTATTTATAATAATATAGCAGACAGTCCATAGGGAGGTGTCAACTTGTTTGTAATCAATCTGTGCAATGCTCTGGATGCCGCACAATAACACTTTGCATTAAGTGATGGATTGGTTTAGTCTTCTTATTCTGACTGTCATTTTGCCTCACTGAAGATGCATTGTCTCCATTATGTGACCCTTGTAGCTGAGCACCATGTGTCCACGGGTGCTTAAAAGGGAGTGGTGAGATCATGTGCATTCCTATGTAGAAAAGGAAGAGAGCAGCCTTCCCCCCCCCCCCCCCCCCCCCCCCCCGGGGTGGTGT
>NDXB01000880.1:63116-91561 GCA_002631895.1 Agapornis roseicollis
CCCCCCCCCCCAGCACCTGTGCTGTTGATTATAGGGAGTAATGGGCTCCAAATAGGTGGCTGGGTGCAATGTGAGCCACACTTGCGGTGAGGTAAGCAATGATTTATTCTGCTGAAGCGGGTCATTATTGAACCAACATTGTATTTCTGGATTGATTTCAACTCAGACCCTGATGACAGAGTGGATATTATACTGCTGGAGAAACAGACTGCCCACGAGAGCAAAACAAGCTTGGTAAATTTTTAAAAGAGGCATTCGTGGTACGCTGGCAAAAACAGCAACAAAACCTCTATTAAAAGAACTGAATTTGGGTGCTACGGAGATGCAATCAATATGCCTGTGTCAGAAGTGTACGGCTGTTACCATCAAAGAGGAAAACCTGCCCATTGCTCAGTAGCTCATGAGCGAGTTGCCAGGAAAATTAACAATCTGCTTTATGAAAGATAGTGTAGAAAATGCAGTCGCATAGTCATACTCGCAGGCTGTCTTGGCTGGAGTCTGGATGCTTCACAAGGTGATGCTGCCTGGAGAAGGAGGGCTGAACTGTGAGTGCCAGCAGGGCTGTGGAATGAGGGAAGTGGGACCGGTTGTTCTTTTGATCCTGTGTCCATCCCTCCCATGCTTGTCCAAAGGCCATGACACCCTCTGTGCTGTTGCTGTCAGGTCATTTGCCTGGATCACTTGTCCAACAGGTCTGTATCTCCAAGATGTCCTTTAATGCAGCAGGTTGGGCTGCCCACGTGCACCTAGGCTTGTCCTGCACATGAATAGGCTTGAGGGCTGAGAGACTCTTAAAAGCAGCAGGAGGAGAAAACAGGTCCGTGTTTTTAATCTTTCTGTTCCCTTGTGATACATAAAGAAAAGCTTGCAAATGTCCTTCTGTCTTTGTAAAATCAGAAATACCAGGGCTATGAAGTCTGTTCTTCACCATATTTCCCTGGAGGCAACAGAAATGTCTCCGCTCTCAAAGGAGCAGCTGGGGTGTGCAGAAACAGCTCTTCTTGTCTCTGGGAGTTAGGGAAGGGGTGAAGAAAACACACAAAACACTTGGTACATGTTCTTAGAAACAGCCACTCCATTTTCAGTAGGAGTAGCTGAAGTAACAGTCCTTCCCCTCTGCCACTTTTCCATAAAGCCTTCTAAGAAAAATGGGGTAGGTAAAAATACACTGAAGCACTGGGGAGAAATTAGCAGGTTTGAAAGAGGCTCAAGAACAATCTTGGCACCGTTTTATGCAGCACAAAGAAACACAACTGGAAAATTGCTTTTCCTTCCTATGCTGCCTTTGAAGAGTGTTAAAGTCAGAAAGAGCCACTTAAGTCTCACCGGCTGCACTGCTGTACTGCTGCCTTCCCTCCTGCCACCGCTTGTGTGATGCCTAGTCTCCACCATGGGCACCCAAACCAACTGCAGTGGAACCACTGTACCGGTGGGGGAGGCAGCCCCTGGAACAGCCTGCTTTTCCCATTGTCCACTTCCCAGCTCTGGAAATGGATTGCCGAGCGAACATGAGAAAAGGCCTCAGAATCAGTTATTCTGAAGAGGGAGCTCTCACAGGGACCTGAGCTCAAAGCCAGCAGGGGCTGGGATCAGTGGGCTGACAGTGCCTGTCGGCTGTGGAACTGACAGACCTTAGGCTCAGTTCCCACTTCCCTGGGTTTGGGATGAAATACAGGAAGGTGGATATCTGATGTGTGTGGGTACTGTCTGCTGCAGACCTCCTCTTGGTTCTCAGGTTACTCCTAGGAGTAGACGCTCATCACTTCAGTAGGGGAAGAGACTTTCGTGGCCCCTTCAAGCTCAGCAGCTTGTGTACTGGACAGTGCAGATGCCATGGTGCTGAGCTTAGGAGGACTTGACACCTTGAGCGCTTGCCTGCTACTTGCAAGCCACGTTAATGTGCTCAGCCTGCTCATTGTCTGCTGCCTTTGCCTGTGGCTGGATTGCCTGGTGGGTCCCTGAGGGTGAATAGGAATGGTGATGGCTGGAGTGGCAGATACCCAGGCAGCTGGGTCAGTGCGAAGTACCATCCAGTGACAAAGGAACATTTTCCTCCTGCTCTTGACAAGTCCCGGAAAGAAGAGAGAGTCCTTTGCAAGGTATTTGGGCTTTAGACAAGTGGAAAAACACCATGAAATCAATATGTAGGGAAATTGCAGGTGCTCTGGAGCCAAGTGCTCAACGTAATGTCAAACTACCTGTCATGAGTGTCACCCTCCACTTGTACTGACACCATTAAAGTCACTTTCCAAACTGTCAGTTCAGAGCATCCTCTAGGTATGGACTGTAACTTATTTAATCACTTCCAGAGAGCATTCAGCTTTAACTGTAGTGCCCTGTTTTGCACAGCCAGCTTGTTAAATCTTTGCTCCCAACCACAATATATGAGGCTCCATTACATGCAGCCTTGACATAAGTATCTTGCTTTAGCATGCCAAATTCTTCTCTCTCAAATTCCATTTTCGAAAGAGATAGCTTTCAACTGCATGTCTATCTTGAGTCTTCCCACTGCTCTTTGGAATGGGAAAACTAAAGCTCAGTGTGGATTTGAAAGGTTAATTATCTGCTTCAGAGCATCTCCCTTAGTGTCTGGGAGGCAGTGTGGCTCCTGGCTGACGTGCTGCTGGCTGAGATTGCTTGAGTCTGATTTCAGCTTGGTTATTGACCTGGGAGGTAGCACAGGACAAGTCACTCCTTGCCTCAAATTTCCCATTTATGAATTGGAATAAATACTGTTGCTTCCATTGTCTGGTACTGTGACAGTGCCATCATGAGAGAGACTGTGCGGGACTAGCTTTATTTATTAATTTTCATTATCAATCCACTTGGTTTTGAACTGTTGCCTTCATAATGGTTTTTAATTTAGGTCTGTGGTTAAGTGTGAGCTTTTCTCTGGAGTTGTCTTTACTGAGTTAGATGTCTGATGTAAACTTCCATTACAGTCAGTGTAGGAAGCATCCCTTACACAGAGGTGATAAATCACAAACCATTTGTGGTGGATCCTGCCGTGACCTTTCTTTGTGTAATAAGAGATCCAAGTTATGTTGCATGGCTCTGTTCTCTTTTGAATCCTGTGCACTTGTATGTGATGATGGCATTTCCAAATGAAGCCTCTTTCAGTGTGTTACCATGATGCCTTGGGCTCATCCTTACAATGCCTTATACTTGGGTTTGTAATCTATCTTTCTCCATGCTGTTGGCATTTTTCTCTCACCTCTCCTGGAGTCCTAACTGAGTCCGAACTGGGTGGCTGGACAGCTTCTCACGTAGGTGAGAGAACTTGAGTCACTTAGCTCCCTTCTGTCTCTTTGCTGCTGCCTTTTGATCCTGAAGCAGGTTTCAGATCTGATCCCAGATTTTCCTTTCTAGCTCTCTTGGATTATTAAAACTTCTTAACATGATCACAAGCTTGTTTTTTCTAATCTTTACTGGCCTCTTTGCTCAATACAGCTGCTCGCAAGCTTTACTTCATTCTAATGTGTTTTTCAGCTGTCACTCAGCTGCCCTGCGTCCTCTGCTAGGAATTTTACAGACTCAGCAAAATCACCCTAATTTGCAACTTTTAATCAGTCATTCCTGTCTAAATCCGATCTGTGGCTACAGAAACAGTAGCAGGTCACTATTCTTGCTGCTTCTATTTTGAGGAAGGAAGAAGACGTGGAAGAGAAGGACAAAGGAAATGCCACCTGTGTGCAGAACTAGAAGCTAAGGCCCTATCTTTTTCCTGCATGACATAAATTCCTGTTTGAGTAAATGGGATTTATATCCTGCAGTGAAGAAAAAGACCTCAGGAGCTTTTGCTTGTCCTTCTAATTACTGCAGAACTAAGGAGGTCATTCAGGCCTCTGTTTCACTTCTAACTGAATACCTTAAGCTTTTCAGAAGTGCTGAGGACTTCTACCTCCTGCTGACCTTATGAGGACCTGGAAGTATCTGGCAGGTCCTGATGTTCAGGTGTAAATATCTGAGTGTGTTTGCTCTCTTTCTTCCCACACTCACTCTCTATTAGCTCGTTTGTCTACAAAATTGAGATATCAGTAACGGCTTGCTAGCCAGGGGTGTTGTGAAGGGGTAATGGTCGTACCACAAAGTGCTTTGATAGTCACAAGCACTGGAAGACCTTCCTACTTGGTAGGTCTTCAAATGAGACTGAACTCTGAGCCCTCTTTAAAACTGCTGTGTCTTGAGCTGACCTCTAGCTGTGCCTCTGTGCTGGGCTTGGGAGAGCCTGGGGTAGTTGCAAAGAGAGGGGGTTGCATTCACCCTTTTCGTGGGCCCTTCAGCATGTGTTGAGTTTGTAGTGGTGGGACACAGCCTTGTGGGCACAGGGATTCTCTGACTCCTTATCAGGAAAAATGCTGTTGTGCTGGTATATCTGTACAGGTACGTGCACAGGGAGTTTTTTTACCTAGCATAATTCTTGCTCTATGTGGATTAATGTGGGGAACAGATGAGGTCCCCTCCTCTTCCCAGGCATCTGCGAGTGGCCACCGTGCATGTGCAATTTGACTGTATGGCATGTACATTGTATTAGATGTGTTTTCCATGCAGCACTCTTGCATGGTACGAAATAACACATAATTTTGCTTAGGAAACCTGAGACATAGATGTGAGAGTCCTTGCGCAGGCTGTAGCCTCATCCATCAGGGTTCAAACCCTTCCACCCTTACCGAATCACTGTCGTATCAGAAGTTTGTGGTGCGGGTGCAGTCATATGTTTTGTCCTTCTGAGGCTGGACTGTCATTGCAGGCTCAAGAAATGTATAGTTAGTAGTGGTAATACAGCTCCTTTCCACATGTTATAGCAGCTCAGGTTGGCTCGTAGGCATCTATTGATGGCTGGGAGGGCAAGACATTTGTGAGAGCTCTCCAAGACCGAAAGTTTGGGCTGATGCAAGGTAATCAAGGGCAGGTTTTAAAAAGGAATCAGGCACTTGAAGGCCATCGTAATTCAATACTGTGAGTGCAGCGACCGTGAATGTAGAGTTTTATTTGCAAACACCAGATCTTCAGAACGCCTCAGTTTCAGTCAGATTGAAAGTAACCTGACCTAAAAGTGTACAAGCAGAATATATGAGAGGCAAGCATGTAAATAATGGAGGCTGCCACCAGAGAAGTAAGGATGTTACTATGTTTGAAGGGGAAGCGAAACACCCAACATTAGAGCCACACGTAAAAGCAGAGGAAGGCAAGTGAGAGATGGAATAAACAGTCTTTAAGGATGTTGTGGACAGTATACGTACACAAATATGTTGTCTGCAGGAGTCACTGGTTCTCATTCATAGCTATCAGTACTGGAGAAAATGACTACTCGTAGGACTGGGATTTTCCCTTCTGAATGTTTTCTTTGGTCTAGAGGCAGCCTTACCTGCAGAGTAGGCAAATCCTTCTCTGAGACACTTTGGGCCATTCTGGGAATTGCTAATGGCCAAGCTGTATTTTGAACAGAGATTTATGATCACCTTCCCAGTCAATTAAAATTCCAGCTATTGCTAAGGCGGAATTAAATTAAGGTTAATTGGAGCTTCTGAAAACTGCTTTTCCAAAGGGAAACAATGGTGGGATTGCAGATCCTAGAGGGTTTGTGTCACTTTTAAATAACTTTCAGTTTTGTTGTTGCCTGATGCCGCTCTAATCTCCCCTCGTACCCCATCCTCTCTCTATTATCAAGCAATTCAAATGTTGATTCTTTTTCCTGTCATAATTTATCATTTTGACTTATTTGTTCTTTTTACATCTTCTTCTGAAGACGAGGAAAAAAACCAAACCCAAACCCTGCAGAAGTGTGGAAATGTTTTTGTATCAGTCCCAGTGGCCTGACATGAAAGATATATAGCCACTTCTAAGAATTTGACAACACTTCAGTAACAATTATCCAAACAGGTACGGCAACAACTCCCTCTTCTTTTGCTGTTGTGAGGGATGATAAGGCTTTAATGAATTGTCAATAAAGATTAAGAAAGACTAAAACAAACAAAGAGCAGCGAAAGCAGGTGCAAATGAAATGCCATTAAAATGCAACTCAGGTTTCCCGTTCTACCCTAAATTTTATTTTCTTGGCATCAAGGACTATTGTGACAGTTCTTCGCACACTTGATTGAACTGGGAAAACACATGGGACTGCATCTTAGTCACAGAATGCAGAGCATGTAGCTCTCAGCTCGCAGAGCAGTCTCGCGGAGGGATGAATAATCCTTTCAGCAGTTCATTTTGTCAGAATTTGCAACCCTTTGTTTACTGTGTGGGGACTAATAACAAAATGCCAATAAGGAATTAAAAAAAGCGAGAGAAGGAGCAATGGAGAGAGACGGAACAGCGACAGCTTGGGGGTCCTGCTCCTCCTCGCCCCCCTAGCACGTGGTTGTCACTTGCCGACCGGAAGATTGTTTAGTCGAGTTTTACTTTCCGTGGTTTCAGGAGTGGATTAACACTTCTCTCTGCATGCGCCCTGTGTTTTGCTGTTTTAAGGGAAACCAGAGCAACCCTCGACACAAGTGCTTTTTAGCGTTTCCTTCTCTTCGTGGGAGATAAAGGCGAGCAAAGCCACCGGCAATTATAGTGTAGAAGTTAAAGGGAAAAGTTTCTTTGATAAGAGATGATTGTGTAATTATACAGTCGCCAAAGGAGAGGAACATGTAGGTGGATGCACTCTCTGATGTGTGATTACTAATGAATTCTCTGTATTCCTTGTGGAAAAGAGCCACAACTGTAAAATTAAATAGTCAATGCCTCTTTGATGAAAGGGTTTGCAGCCACTGATGTCCTTTAGGAAAATACAGTGGGCTTTGAAGGAACAGCAAGAATAGCAAGCCTCAGCTTCAAGGAAAGTAGTCGGAGTGGAGAAACTCTACTGAAGTCTTTTTCTCTAGGAAATTTGTTTATAGCACTTTCTAGTAGCAGAATCCTTTTACCTGGGAAAATGATGGGTCGGCTATTACCAGGAGGCATGTAGCTGCTGAAGTTATGGCCAGTACCATTTAGCAGAGGGGCAAAAGATACTAGGTTCAGTGTCACTTTCGAATGTGTGAGTTAGCAAGGACTGACAGATACAAAGGCTTTAAAAGCATCCTTGCTTAGAAGGGTGAAAAGTGCTGTATGACTACTTAGTGAAGCATGCATCCTGCTTGACAGTCTGGGGAGTGCTTGTGTGCATCTTATTTCCCTTTCCCCTTTTTTCCTTTTCACCTTTTTTCCTTTTCACCTTTTTTCCCTTTCTCCAGCTTTCCACATAAGATAATGTATCAACTTTTGAAAGAAAGCTTCTTTTCATGAATCTTCCTTTTTTACAGTCTTGCAATATATGCTGTACTCTTAGGATAAGAATATACTTGTCAAAGCATAGCACTCACCAGGAAAAAAACTCCACATTTGTCTTTGGACTAAAATAAAATCAGCTTTGACCTGGGAGTTTGGATGTGGAGCTAGGTGGGATGATGACACATGGCATCAGATGCTGTCTGCTGCAACTGAGGGGAAGGAATACTGTAAGCACTGAGTTATTCCATGGAAAACATAAAGAGGAGGACACCATTAAGGCAGTGGGTACCAATCCTTGGGCCGCTCAGTGGCAGAGGATGTTTTGAGTCATAGCTGGAATGAGGATGGACAGGAATTTATGCGTGTCCTCCAGCCCTGGTATGGTCAGGTGGGCTTCCTCAGCCAGCATTACTGATGATATTGGCACCAGCAGAGTTATGTAAATGGTTGTTTATAACATCCCTTGCACGTTCCTTGGCTGGAACCAGCGTGGAAGACTCTGAGATTCCCTGGAGGAGAAAAGTTGTGAGTAGCTGCATAATTTTATTTGCTCAGATACAGCTGAGAAGACCTCTTAATACAGTACTCCAGCCATAAAATCAGAAATTATTCTCCCTGCGCTTATCTTCTCAGGGAACAAATTCTGCTGCAAAGCTTTTCCTAGGCCGTTTTGAAGCACCACTGTTAAGTACATTAAAGGCCACTTATTTTGAATTTGTACACAGCTGAGAGACATGTTATAACTCTGTAACTGAATGGAAGACTTGATAAAAATGCATTTTTGCTCAGACTGAATACAGCCATTGCCGCCTAGGTAGGTTATTCTAAAGAAAGGATCCATCTGTTGAAAATACTCTGTTGATGTCCATTGGGTCACTGTGAAGAGGGTTTAAGAGGATCTAGGTAATCCCAACATCCCTGGAAAAATGATGACAGCAAGGTTATATGGCTCAAGGCTACCTATAGCAATCTCCTCTAACGTTAAAAGAATACAAAAGGCTATACAACAACCCTCATAGCTGATGCTGTGAGAGGGAAAAGAATGCTGAAATAATACTTGAATAAACAAATGGACTAGGTGAGTGACGAAACGGGCACATTTTCCTATAGATACAATACAGAGGATATGCAGAGCTGAAGTAAAATGTTGTACTGCAGTCTTTGAATGTTACGCTGCAGTCTTTGAATAGGAAAGAGCACAGGCTGGAGCCCGAGATTAGCTAGTGCAGGAACTGGGATCAGGAATCTTAAACTCTTCCTCTTTCTCCGCTTTTCACACTGGAAATGGGGTTTTTTTAGGAGGGCTTGTATTAGAGAGCCTCAGCAATGCTTCTGTCATTACAGCACATTTGTCTTGGATCACTCAGGATGTATTCGTGTATAGCTCAAATTCCTGCTAGGTACTGAAAATGCAGAGAGATTATTTTATTATCCCTTTACTGCATGGTATATTAAAGGTTTCGAGAAAATCCAGCCACTTGATCACAGAGCATGCTGTCCTTGAAAGGTATGCTAATCTTTCCAGTACATTTATCAAGGAGGCAACTCAAGGCAATTCCATGTTGGCATCGGATTTCACATCTGCAGGTTCGTAAGCAGTGTTTATATCCACGCTTGTTTGTGTTCATCTTGGCTCCTGCTCTGAGAATTCAGGGTATGTGTGTGTGCATGCATGCATCTGTGTGTGTAGGTGTTTGCATTCGATGATCGAATCATTATAGGTGTTAACAGACTCTGTTTGTTAGGCTGACTTGCTCCCTCCAAAAATCAGGGCAACTCTTTCTTGAAACCTGAGAAAGTAGCATCAGTATTATCAGTGTGCTTCGGTTTTTGATGTGGTGTATCATAAAGGTTCCATATTCTTCCTTATCCTAAGCGTGTATTTGTGTATCTTTGCTCTGATTTTTAGAGGATGTAATATACTTTTTCTGTAGTTGCCTATGGCCATCAGTAAGGGAAGCACCCAGAAGAACCTGTAAGTTTGAAATTTAAACAAATTAACTTTTATTGGCACAGCTTAACTATAGGCTTCCTTTTCTAATAATTTGGCCTGAAAAACATGGGTGTTTGGTGCTGTATTGGTAGTTGTCTCTATGATATTACAAGATACCCTAACAAGAGCTGCTGCACCTTTCATCTAATATGCCTTAAGAATTCATCTCATTATTGAACACAAATTGCCCTGAAAGTATTTTAATTGGGAGCTATAAGCACAAAGTGAAATGTCCATGATTTTTTTTCCCAATACAGCTTTTCTTGCAAGACTCTTATTGAAAGCTGAGTCGATGAAGAGAGGAATTCTCTTTATTGTCCAGCACATTTGGTGATAATATAGGGCACAGGTAACTTCTGGACTGAGAAAATGACCATAAAAAGCTGCAATGTGAATGGAAATTTGAGTTTTCTCCTGTGCTGGTCAAGGTGCCTCCTTGCACAGCAGAAGGTCTGAAGAATGCTTTGAGGTTCTTAGGAGATGCCATGGATGTGCATCTTACAGAAACATCTCAATTACATACTAATGGAGACCACAGTAGCAGACAGGCAAGGGAAGGGCAAAGTATTGTTCTCATATCTATCCTAGATATGAGTACAAGCTGAGAGCTGATTTGCAAGTACTTACCATCCATTAGGGATTTTTATTTCCAAAATAGAATAGTTTAAGCTCATCTGTTTCTTTCTTGTTTCTGTTGAGAAGTTTACATGGCTATACTGTTCTAGGCTATGTCCTTTTCTCCCTTGTATCTGTGAATCTCCAAATTGATGGGATGCTAACCTGAGAAAAAGTATTTAATGCTACGTGGACATTTCAAGATGATACTAGTGAGGCAGTTATGTCATTCATTTTTTTTCCCAGATTTGGTTAGGTCATTCATTTCAGATCTTGGAAAGAAAACAGTTGTGAGCACAACACAGTCTCACATTCTATACACCTTCTTTTCCTTTTCTTGAAGCATTTACTTACTTATGCATGGCCCTTGGGCTCAGCCATGCTCCCCACCATCTTGCCAGTGTCACAGATCTTTCCTAGTTAATTGATGGGTTTTACTAAGACCTCTTCTCTATAGCTATTTGCATTTTGGGCTTGTAAGCAGCTTGCTGGAGAAACTTCTTGTTACCATGCTTTTATCCCCTTGGAAACACTTGCTTCAAGGTTTCTGTTACAACAGTTTCTCAGGATAGCCACCCTGCAATTACCCTTAGTCCAGGTGAGGTTAGACAAAAAGCAGAGAAGAATGATTATCCAGAAAAATCCAAACCAGGAGTCTGTTGCAGAGTTGTGGGGACAGATGGGCAGGACTGAAGGGGATGTCATTGCCTAGAGCTGGGTTTAGCTCTGAGGGCTTCCCTCCCTGGGTGGATGAGCCACCAAGCTAACACAGGCTGAGCAGCATCCCTCGCTGCAGCCTACTTCTCATCCCACTCTGTGCCTTTGGACAGCACCCGTGGGAGATGGTCCTGACCTGTGTTTCTTCTCAGTTCAGTCCATCTTCATGGCAACTTTTTATTCTCCATCATTTGCTAGCTGCTTAGTCAGAGCTGGTCCTTTGCTTCTTGTGCCTGCAGGGGTGGGTGCCCCATCCCACTTAGGAGGTACTACTCCATGCCAGCATTCCCAGCGCTCATGTAAGCCTTCAGTGAGTTTAGCATAGCTCTCTGCTGCTTATAGGGGTTTGTTCTCAGGACAAAGCCATTTCAGGTATAAATCTATGGGCTGTGCTTTTTTTGTGAACCGTTGCAAAGCCAGGATTAATGCATAGAGTGTATTAAAGAGCAAGTATGAAGGTAGTTAATCACCTTGCAGCAGCTGTGGTTTGAGTGGTGTCCCCGGCTCTCCTTCTGAAGGACACTGGGGCAGTGTGCTGGAAAGGTGCTGTGAATGCCTGATGAGGCTGTGGCACTTCCCAAAGCCCTGCTCCTACCCAGAGCTGTGCTGGCTTTCCCGGAAAATGACATTAGATGGCAGTAAAGGCTTTTGCAAAAGGCATTGCGGGAGGATTTTTTTAACTCAAATTGTTTGTCGCTTAGGGATCCTTGTAGGAGACCTTGATCATAAATCCCGCATGCAATAAGGGGTTCATAATGCATCCTACAGAGTACATGTTGTATTGTTCCCTGAGTTACAAAGTTTCATTTTCAATAGAGAAGGCCTTTTTCTTTTCCCTTTTCTTTTTCTTTTCACATCTAGCATATTCCCACTGTTCAATTTTCTTTGAAAGAAATAGGCAAGCTAAGCCTTTAATGTGCACTGACCGAGACATCTATGTGATGGTTGCTAGTATGAGGCAGGGAAATTGGACAAGCCATGGTTTTGGCAGACTGGATATTGCAGAACCATAGAAATGTTTGGTTTGGAAGGTACCTTAAATCTTATCCAGTTCCAACCCCCCTACCACAGGCAGAGACACCTTCCATTAGACCAGGTTGCTCCAAGCCCCATCCAGCCTGGCCTTGGGCAGTGCCATGGATGCGGCAGCCACAGCTTCTCTGGGCAACCTGTGCCAGGGCCTCACCACCCTCACAGGGAAGAACTTCTCTCTTATATCTGATCTACGTCTCCCCTCTGTCAGTTTAAGGGCCCTCCTCTGGACTCCCTCCGACAAGTCCACATCCTTCTTATGTTTGGGGGCCCAGCGCTGAATGCAGTTCTCCAGGTGGGTTCTCACTGTCCAGATTGCTGACAAAGATGTTGAACAGTGCTGCTCTAGGGGGTTATTCCTTGCCTGATAATGAGCACTACTCTTCTCAAAAATGCATTCATGCTGATCCGCTGAGACAGAGTGTCCAGATGCGGAAAAGCATTTTGCAAAGATCTGCATTGTTATGGGAAAATTGCTAAGGAGGAAACAGAAACTTGATTCTGCCTTGTTTTGTCATCATCGACAGCTATCAGGAAGGAATTTGGATGTAAAAACAGGTGGGAAGAGAAACAGGAATTCTTTTCTGCCACATGGTGACATTATGTGCTCCCTTGATAATGATGTGATATGGAAAGAACTACTGATCTTCATGAAGGTGAAGAAAAGCAGACTTACACCTGCCACACACCCACCCTTCAGCCTGTTCTTATCACTGGTATTACTTTTAGCACGTTCTCCTCAGCAACAGTAATGAGAAATAGGGAAAAGCCATTAGCGAGATTTTCCNTATGTGATATGGAAAGAACTACTGATCTTCATGAAGGTGAAAAAAAGCAGACTTACACCTGCCACACACCACCCTTCAGCCTGTTCTTATCACTAGTATTACTTTTAGCACGTTCTTCTCAGCAACAGTAATGAGAAATAGGGAAAAGCCATTAGCGAGATTTTCCCCTTTCATTTTACAGGGAAGTGGTGCTAAAGACAATATTATATATGATTTGCTTTAAAACAGCCTTTCTAAGAGTGTTGGTTATAATTTGGGATTTGGGAGCTGCAATGCAGGAGGCTATTTTTGATTCTTTAAGCTGGTACTGTGAGATGCTGTTGATGAAGTTGGTAAGGGAATATATGCAAAGGCAGTCAGTGTTTGAATGATATTGACGGACAAACAGGAGGACAGAAAGCTAGAAAAGCCTTGACTTGCACAGCCACCCAAGAACATTCCTTGTTATCAGCATGTGCTGCCTTGGATCTCCAAAGGTGAGGATCTCACAAGAGCAGTTTCATGGTGTTCCTAGCACCTTTTGCTTTTAATCAGCCCAGAAATGGCAAGTGGCTGGCATCGTGAGGTTTGTTGGTGGCTATGCTCTAGTCCAACGCAAACCATCAATACTTTTCTTGTAGAGTTTAGGTAAGGAGAGAAGATAGGAGGTTACTGGGGAAGATGGTTTGTGATGTGGGGGTGTTGCTCTCCCCTACATTGGGAGCTTGGGAGGTATTCTAGGCTGTACTGGCCTGCTGTCTTTTAGCACTGAGTGAGAGTTGAGTGTCTGCAGAAGGCTTCAGGACTGACTATTGCTCCTCTAACACATTGCTCTTGTGACTCTTCAGGTTCTATGTGAGGTGAGCTTTTGAGAGGCTGCGGTAAGAGCTTTCCAGTTGTCTCTGACCTTCCTGGGCATGCTCAGGCATGACATGCCATGGTGCTGCAAGTGGCCTCATGTGCAGCTGTGCAAGGCAGCCATTTGACTGTGGATCAAGGCCAAAGTTATCTTCCTGATGGCACTGACTTGGTAGAAGTGTTGTCTTTGACTGGAGTAGGGCCATTGCTTTTCACACTGGAAATCGGATGGTGACTTCAACTGTATTAAGATTTTACCCCACCTGGTATTGTCAGTCACGCTTATTTCTTTTTGGCCAGCTTTAAACCAACTGTATTAAAAAACTCACTACCTGAAGGGCTTTTTTTTCCTATGAAGCCTCTAATTGTCTCCTCTCTTGTACCGCTCTGAATTAATGCAAACCTCTTGATTTCAGCTATGTTGAAAGTATGACTGCATTGCCAGGAGTTTTGGGGTGTTTTGAAGGTGGGAGTGTATAGGTAGAAATGATGAGGCTGGGATAGTTTTAATTTTATTTCATTTCCTCTGCTTTGTGAGAGCACTTGATTTTCCCTACATTAAGGTTACATATGCATCCCAAGTTTCTCCAGGTTACTGTACCCCATGGTGGTTTGTTTTCTGTGTTGTGTGGATGACCTATGTATGTCCTGAGAGCCCTCAATATTCTTTTTTAACCAGGATTTTACCAGTACTTGCTCAAAATGCAGACGCTTTAGGATTAAGTATTACTTAGAAAAGGTTCAAGGGAGATTTATATGTGAGCAATCTTCTTTTATTGATGTACCTTCCCTGAATGTCTTCTCAAGATCCAATGCCATTTTTTAAGCTGACTTTGGCTAATGATAAGCTCTGGGGTAAGAACTGTCTAATGGCCCAGAGAGGTTCTCATTATCTGGTTTTGAAATTCTGTGTGTATCTTATTAGGCTTTCTGTATTGTAACAGCACATACTCAGAATCTAGTGTGAAGTTATACCCTCAGTTACTCCCAGATGATGCTGTATCTTGAAGGTATGGATATAACTTAATTTGCTTTTAGAATGGTAATCTTGCAAGCCCTAGCCTTGACTTTGTACTGTCATATTCACAGATAGAAAGGGAGAGAAATTAAACTTTATTTTCTCTTTTCTTTTTGCTCCTCCCGTCCTGCCCTGTTTTAGCCTTTCTGTGACACCAAGGAAGGGGCAAAGTGGTCCCTCAGGGCCACCCTTTCTGTTACATTGACCCAATGGCAGATTCCCCTTGGAGACTTCCCCGCAGGAACTTCTTTTTTCACCATGGCTGAGTCCCTGGGCCAGAGCAACGTCTCCCTCCTGAGGGGCAGCAAGCCGTGTGTTTGGGTGGATGGGTAGGAGCCAGGCTGGCAGCTTGGGTGCATGGGGATGGTGGTGCTGCTGGAGGTCATCTCACACTGAAGCCTGGGCTCCGAGCAACCCGGTAGCCTGGGGCTGGCTCAGTTTTTCCTGCAGCCTCATGTAAGAACATAAGCCTGAAGTAATGTGTTGACTTCAGAGTCCTTTAGATTTCACCTTCTTTCTCCTTTGTTCCTAGCATGTGCTTTACTCCTTTGTTGGAGATACTGTACTCTGTAGAAAACACCTCCCCACTCTGCTTGGAGGCCGGTAGGTATGGTGTAACGTTACTTTCCTGCTACCTGACTTTATGATTGACAAAAGCTTGCACAAATAAGGTGGGTTTTTTTTGAGCTTGACACTCATTTTGTCCCCAAACCATTTGTGAAGTTCTGGAAAATAATTTCCCTTCTTTTTAGACACTGTGGGAGTCTTTCAATGTATTGGAGTTGAGAAGGAAGCAAGGATTGTGGGAATCTTCCTTTCAGAAGACAGTTGTCAGGTCTTTGACCTTGTAGGAGAAAGTGGTTGGGAAGGGATACACCCTGGGAAATTCAGTTGATAATATTTCAGGGTGCTCTTCACATGAGCAAAGGCGGGATGGGCACAGCTAGTGCTCCCCACGGTACATGCCGTAGAGCATTATAGGTTACCCAAGATTTGCACTGTTCTTGCATATTGGAGAGTCTTTCTTAATCCCTGTTTCACTGATGTCATGCTTGGGTATGCAATTCCACTGCTGTTATTCAGTAAACTGTGCATACAGAGGACACAAAGCACTTCACAGCCCTCTGACTGCCGAGGCAAAAACCTGCATGGTTCTGTTTGGCTTGCTTGTGTTTTAGTTCTCACAACGCTTCATACTCCTGGTGTTTGGGGTTTTTCGCATCCAGGTAGACTGACGAATATGGAAAATCTGAGGTTTCATCACAAACGTACAGGCGTCTTGATTTTTGTTAGAAGTCAAATATCCGAGATAGATTAGAAATGTATTTTGCCATTTGAAATTTAATTTGATTTGTGCTCAGAAGAGGAATCCAAGTGAAAGGGATCTCAGGATGTTCTTTTTCAAGCTAAAAAAGTAATTGTTTTGATGAAATGCAAATCCTTGAATATTAGCTTGTTTTTTTTCCTCCTTGATGAATATTTTCTGTAGCCTTGCTCAGAATTGAAGGAAATCCTGTCAACCCTTTCAGTCCTTTCAGCATTTACAGTTCCCTTTAAACCCACTTAGGACTCTCACCCTAGTTACTGCTTACTGAAATTTAGTGAATTGGACTATATTTACTAACTGCATTTGCAACTCCTGAGGAATGGCGATGTTATCATCAATATACATATTTCTACCTACCTATCCTTGTGCACAGAGCTGGGTTTTCTCAGTGGGGCTAGGTGGTACTGACCTGTCAAAATGAGGATGGAGGAAGTAGTTCATTGCATCTGCAGTGATGAATCATTTGGTTGCCACCTTGGACAGCTGTTTTGTCTCTGGTTATGCAGAACAGAAGGCAAATACTGAAGTTATCTAGAAATGGAGCTTGTTTCTGTGTTGGGTACTGTTTTTCCTGCTCCCAGTGGGTAAGCTCTTCTCTGGGAGCCTTGTCCTGCAAATTCACACCTATGCTGCTCAAACCATAATTTGGGGGCAGCAACATCAGATAAAATCCCTGCTTCTGCTTTGCCTCTTCTGCTGAGGGGCAGAGCTGCTTTTGCAGCAGTGAATTGGATACAGGAGGCTGAAAAACTGCTTCTTTCCTCCTCCTTCCCTCAGGTTTTTCTGCTGAGCCTGTATGCAGCTCTGGTTCACTGTGAAAGTGCACCTAATGCAGGGGCCAAGCTTGGGTCTGTCGTCTAGAGGGGAAGGGCAGACAGAGGACTTGAAGATTTCAGCTGGTTTAAAGATTGCAGCTTCTGAGTGTGTAAGGTCAGACAGATGTAGACTTACTTTCCTAGTTCCTACCCACTAGAGGCTTTCTCTTGCAAGCCATCCAATTTTCTGTCCTCTGTTCTGCAAAGTTTGGAGGCATTTGCTTGACATCCCAGTAATCCCAATGATGACAGCTCCCAGTGCTGTGCAGAATCAAGTCTTGCCCCTCTAGGTATGGGCTTGTAGTGTGTCCTGAGGCAAAGCTAAAGCATACAGCTGTGGCACAGAGATAGGCACAAGAAACAACATAATTATTTATACTGTAAATGCTTGGTTCCCTTTGTGTTATTTCCAATATTCCCAACATACTTTGCTGGTTCCCCTTGTAATACAAAAAAATAACATCGCAGTTACAGCGAAATCCTTCCATGAATGGCACATAGTTTCACTGAAGTATTTCTTTTTCTTGCCTTCATCTAAAACCTAAAACCAAGCAAACAATGTTTCTGTGACACAGTAAGAGAGCTGGTATGAGAGAATTTGTCTCCAGAGACCGCAGTGCATTCTCAGCTATCAACCTGAGGCATTTTGTGCTCTGTGGAAGCTGTTTTTGCAATTCATCTCCTGTCCGTTCTTTGGCTTTTATGTTGTAGAGCCCCATCCTGCAAGCAGTGATGTGGGAGATGGATTAGCTCATGAACAGGCTTGTGATTGAGCTTGGAGTGGGAATTATACACCTAATCAGATGTGCATCTATAGCTGCTGGATCTGGTCTCTCCCCCTTCTTCCCCAAACAAAATCTTCAGTCTTTATTAATTGACACAGTGAGGTAAACCTCCTGACTTGCACATTTGTAACACAGACCTGCAGCAAACCCTGTGTTTTCTCCCCTAAAGGTTCGCACTCACCCTTACAGCTGAAGCAATCTGTATTTTAAACACTTTTCCTTCATGTGCCTCCCAGTTAAAATGTCGTCTGAAGTGCAGCTGGAAAATCTCTTATAGAAAGGATAATTCCTTTTCCTTTCTTCTTGCCAGCTATTTCTGTATGTTTTATCTCAGATTCACTTGTCCTCGGGCCCAGACAATGCTCCTGTGATTTATGGATGCCCTTTGCCTATGTCAACTGCACTGGAGTCTGCAGAGGTCTTCTGCCTCCAGAAACATTTGATGACATCCTCATACACAAATGGTGCTGTACTTCCTGCCCACAGAGGGGAAAGGATGGGAACAGTGATGGGGCTCCATAGACAGGGAGATTAAAAAGCAGGGTTGGATGGCAAGAGGGGAATCATAGAATCGTAGAATAGTCAGGAGATAATGAGAAAGAAGCTTGCAACCTTGGAGTTCTTAATTTTACACTTGATTTCTTTATGTCTATGTCATGTCTTATTTTTGCCATAGCTATTTTGCACACATAAAAACAGAGACATGAATGAAATGGTCAGAAAGTTTCTCCATCCTAGGGCTGGACATAGGTTCTCCAAGATCTGACTCCTGACCTTCCCTCAAAGTCTGCAGTCTGAGAATGGTAGTTGAATAGCAGAGTTAACATCACTTGATTGTATGGCTCTGTTTCTCCAGGGCTGCATGCACACTGCCATAACCGCTGCAGGACCAGCAGGTCAAGTTGTTCAAGGCTTGCAGGCTCTGTTCCTATTTAATGACTTGAATAGGAACTTGCAGACTTTGCCTGGGACTACTGTTCTGTGCATAGCTTCCTCGTGTGCGTGTGACCACAGACGTGCTACCCCGCAAAACCTTGCATCGGGTGACTGCGTGTTGGTGGCAGGCTGGCTGCAGACTAGCCAGAAGGCTATTTTCTATGCAAGAAGGTCAGGATGTGAGCTAAGGAGGAGAAGGAGGTATGATGACACCTGTGAATTTTGCTTCTCCCAGGAGCACATAAAACTATGATTGATCTTAGCAGGCACTGCAGGGAATGAAGTAATCAAAAGCATGACTGCAGGGTAGTGTAGACAGACTCTGGGCAGTCTGAATACTAGCCTGGGTGCTGCTAACTATGTGGCCATGGCAATGTAGAACTTAGCTTGCATGGCTGAAGTCTTCATCCAGCTTGTTGAGAGTTTTTTTGTAGCTGTGCTAAGCTTGGTGATGCTGCAGTACGACAGGAGGCTATTCAGTCCTAGACAGATATGTCCCCTCAATGCTCTTGCAGCTCCGAGTGTCACTGTGGCATACCCGCAACAGGTAAGGTGTGGGATGCAATGCCCTGTTGATATCTTTAGTATATCTTTGGCATCTCTAACATGAAATTTAAAATTCAAGCATTCTTATTGCTGCTCCATCAGTAAATTGACCTAGGAGGTAGCTAACGCAGAGGTGGGGCACAGGCTGGCATTTGGGACCACCTCTACCAGCTCTCAGAAGAGTTTTGCTGTGTGCTAGCAGAGCAGGAGGTTGGTACTGTGACCGGCAAGGGGGGGCGGTGGTGGTGGTGGTGGTGTCCACTTCCAGTACAATAGGAACATAATCAATCATGCTACTAGCTTTTGTCTTGGCAGAGGTTTTTAGCTATCAGCCAGCTGGTTAGCTGCCTCAAGGCCACCTGCTTGACTGAAAAATAGAGAATCAGTTTCTTTCCCTTGCAAAGGGAAGTAGGGAATATTGACTTGTATGATGATTTTAGGTGGATGATTAAATTTGGCCTCTTAAGCCCCAGCTGAAAATTCAATTCAGATGACTAGTTTTTCTTTTCATACACTGCTGAGCAATCTTGTGTTCTGCCACCACTAATGTTCCTGATGTTGATTGTCCTTTCACTTTAACAAAGCACAGAAATGCCCAGTCTGCTATTTCCTATGGCTTTGGGCTATCAAAACATAATGAGAAGACTGCTTTCCTCTAAAGTTAAGGATACCGAATCTACCCTGAGACGGACTGACTGTCTACCCCCATAAAGTCACATATTGATGTTGTAGTGGATACAATGAATAGTCAAGTTAGAAGGACCGTAAATTTTCTACTGACTTAGGTTGTTTTCAAGTATTCCAGTTAAAGCTGCTCAGTCTTGGACACATATTTCCTGGGGGGGAAAAACCCAAAACAAACAGCAACCCCAAAGAAACTGGCATGAATTTAGTGCTAGAAGAACCTATATAAATCGTACGATTGTAAGATAAAAACTTCTGTAAACGTGTGTGACTGAAGTAGGAAAGACAAGGGTGAGAAAGGCGAAAGAGAAGAGTGTCTTGTTCAGTGGTTTGCTCTCATGAATACGTACACTGAGGAGTCCAAATGTGTGAGCAATGCTCCTGGAATAGAGCAAAATTGAATGTCGATGGAGGCAGCTGGATGCCTTAGAGCTAGTTTTGCATGTGACACATGCTTTTCTTATTGGTCGAAGCTGCCGCGTAGACTAATAATACATGTGTTTGATACTCGGAGGAAAATCAAATTGCAACTTTAATGGGTAGTGTTATTACGAGTATTATTTACAGTGTGACCCCATTTTCAATAGGGTCACCAGGCTGCTGCCTTAACTAATGTTAAGTAAATTGTTAGTGGAGAGCACATAATTCGCTGCACCAGATCTTAGCTTTTTAAGAAGTCTGTTCATTCAGAGAAGGATAAGGATTCACTTAAGAATGCTCCTCTGTTGCAAGCACAACTTATTTCCCTCAGTTAATGAATGCAGGCACTCAGAAAGTGCTTTTGGGTGACAGATTCAACGAAGAGTACTTGTATCATAAAGGGATCCTGAAGAGTAGCAAAGGCATCTGAAGAAAAGAGTACATAAAAGGCAGTTTAGAGTGCATTACCCAAAAAGTAGCATTAGGAAGTAAGCTTCTGATTGCTGAAGATACACTGCTGGATCGTTTTAATGGAGCTGGGATACAGCTGAGTTTGGGTTTAACAGATAAAGTGGATATAGATAATAGGATTAGGAAATAAGAGAAAGATAAATTCGTGCACTGTAAAGCAAAGGCCTTTGCCCTCAGCAATGCTTTCTTGTTCTGAGAGCAAGAAGTGGATGACATTTCAAATATTGTCTCAAAAGAAGGCAAGGGCTGCACAATATCTTTAAGTTGAGCAAGGATGGGAACGAGGAAATCCTAATTGCCTTGCAAAATCATATTTACGTGCCTTTAAATAGGTGCTTTTGAAGGGTATATTTATGCAGCAAGCAAAGGTATGATTACAGTACAGGTAGGTGTAACATAGATTTAGTTCTTCCAGCCACAACCTCTCTAATGAAATTGTGCAGAGCAGGTTTTAGTATGCAGTGTGCAACTGGAGGATAAGCCCTGCAGCAACCTTGTACACATGCTGCAGTTGCTAGGTGGTGCCACTGCATCTTCATTAGCATTCTTATCTAATGATGGCCAATACCTGTAGCAATCACTTTGCTTCTATCAAACCAATATTCTGCACTGGTGTAAACTATACAAGGCATGGGAATATACAGGCTGCACTGCTGTATCTCTAATGGAAGAAGAGAACACTTAATTTCCCTCTTCCAGCCTTTGAACTTAGCTGAAGATAAATCTATGTCTAATAGACAAAAATGCGCAAGTGAATAAAATTAATTGTGGGTTATAGTGAACAGGACAGATTATGATAATAAATTATGCTAGATGCCTTTTACGTTACTGGTGGTGCCAGAAAGTTGCATTTAGTATTTTGCTTTATGCATCGCATGATGTATCACAATCATCTGACATGCAATATAAGGCTTTAGTCATTAGGAGTGAAAACTAATGGATAACAACATACAAGAGCAGATAGCTGAGTTGTTACCAATTTGTGTAGAAGATTTTGCAGCTGCAATAAATACTCTGATAGGAGTATTTATGGCTACTTGTTACAGAATGTGAGCTTACTGTAAATGTAAGTGCAGTTTGTAAGATTTGTAGGTGGTCAGCCAGCCGCCTTCTGTGTAATGCTGAACAGTCATCAGGGGGAGGCTATGATTATTGTGTTTTTGTAGTGCACAAGCACCTAATGGAAATGAGCAGAAGTCTGCTCATAGGATCTGACAGACCAGTCTTATTTCCCAAGGAAATAACTGAGCCGTTCTTACAGGAACAAACAATAAAACACAAACAGCCAAAGCAATACAACAATACAACCGTATAGTGGAGCTGAAAACGCAAGCCTGGCCTGCTCAGTACTGGCACACAAACTTTAACCATTTCCAGTCTAGTTCCAGTCTACATTATCAGCCACTAGGATGATGAATGTATGTGGGATTATCTTTAGGAGGTAGGAATACCTTTCTGACAGCCTTGGTCTGCACCTTCTCTTTGGTGCTGTTACCATGCTTTTTTCCTCTGTCAGTATGAGGCTGATGAGCAGTCTTGTGTCACAGCAGCTCCTCACACCCTTTCAGAAAGGCACCATATATTTTCCAAAATCTGGGTAAAATGGGGTAATGGATTTGGTAATCATCTTCCCTGGGATTCACTGAATATACGTAGGATTTTCCACTCTGCCCGACAGATCCAGCTGTCCTAATGAAAGTAATGAGATGATAGAGATAGGAATGATGTTTTTAATTTGGGAGATTACTTGATTAGTTGAATGTAAGCAGAGAGGCTGTGACAGGAGAGCCTGCTTCTCTAAGCTAAGGGCACAAGAATGTATTTAGAATTGCTGAAGTTGCCAGGTTATGATTTCTACATGTAGTTTTTCCCTGGCTGCCATTTTACCATTTCTTTCTTAACTTTGATCAGTTTTCGTATAAAGGCCAGTTGATTTATTCTCCTTTATCCCCCTCCTTTTCTTTTTTTTAGATACATAAATAAACTGTGAACATTTTCATTATTTACTTGTGGTGAATGTTTCCCCCCCAGCTCAGACTATAACTCAATCTGGCAGGGACTTCAAGGGAAAGCAAAATCAGAGAGTATTGAATCTTTTCATAAGGGCTGGTCCCAACCAGTAACCATAAGGATGGGCAGTCTCTGGTAGACACCCACTTTCTGGCAGTGGGCATGGGAGAAGACAAGACAGAGCCCTTTCTGCAATGGCTAAGACAGTTGCACATTGTCCTTGGGTCTATGGAGATGGGAGACAACCATTGCTGAAGACACAGCAGAGCTTAGAAACTGAAGGCAAACTAAAATCTATTTGGGATTCTTACCATTTCTTGATTGAATCTCCTCTCAAGCAGATAAGCAAGCCAAGAACCTGCTAGACAAAGAAAAATACACTCATGTGAACTCACTTCACATATGTCATTAACCACTTGAAAGAAAATCTACTGACTTCCCTTACAGCAAAAGGGTGTATGTCTGGGGCTTAGTGAGCTGAAGCCACAGTTCATGTAACAGGATTGGACAGTAACAAATTTTGGTCAGTAGGGCATCCTTTTTTTCTGAGATAGTTCTTAAAATAAATGGGTTTTGCTTAATATTTTAGGTAAGAAAGTAATATTCTGGGGTTTGTAACCAGCAGCCAGTTATATTTTATTTTTACTGTTGTATGTGCTGGGAGCACAGTGCAAGTATTTTCTCTGTGCTGCCCAATAGGTGTTGCTGGGGAGAGGATGATAGATGCTGCAGAGCCTGAGTCTGAGGAAGACTGCAATTCCAATCTCGAGATTGTCATGATGAGAGAGGATTAATTCCCTGCCTTCTTCTCATTGCGGTTTGTGGCACTGGAATGAATCTGTTTTATACCATGAGGTGCTCCGGTTGTAATCTTCATCGCAAGCTCCAGAACAACCAAGGAGACCAAGAAGAAGACAAAATAGTGACAAATGTTGCAGGGAGTCAGGCAGTTCTTTTGACTAATATAATAATGTGAGGGGGAAAAAAAAGGGCCTTCTTCCATGTGGGAATTTCATGTAGAGCATGCAAATAACACATTAACCTCTGGTGAGAGACATGCCTAAGGTGGTAGATTGCAAATGTGAAGACCCCAATGAAGCTGACTGCAGGGGGATCCTCTGGGAGTATCAGGTGTTTTAAAGCAAAAATAAGCTAAGCGTCTGAGGGAAATCCAGAATAATGCCATTGGTTTAACAAAGAGCAGAATAAAGACCAGGATCTTGGTGTGTAGAAAACGAAATTTTAGATACGGGAGAGAATTACATGTTCTCCATTCTCTGAATATTTTCAGCATGTCTCCTGTCTCAGCTCAGCTCAGTTGCCTGGTTTGGAGGCAACAAGGAGAGTTTAAGTTTATCCAGCCAAGGACTCAGGGTGAAACTCTGAGGGCACAAGAGGAGGAAGATGAGAACTATGTGGATGGAAACCAAAGTAAAAACCTTTGCAGAGCATCCTCTGAAGCAGCAGTGCTGCATTTACACAACTCTGGTGGAAAACTTCATTGGATCACTTAGATACTGCACTGCCTATCCTAGGTACAGGCTGAAACAGTGAAACAAGGGAAAACAGCTTAGTCTAGGTGGAGGAAAATAATTTTCCTTTTTCTATTTATACTGACCTGCAGCTGAGTAATTGTCCATCAATATGGAGTTTGATTGAGTTGGATTTTGAATCCCCTTTGTATGCTTTTTTGCTTCAAGAAATATTAAAGCCTAGATAAAATTGGAATAGCTTCCAGTAATGAGATCATTATATATACATACTGAATTGCTCACAGGGGGTATAATGATTCCTCAGCCTAGGTATACTGCACATAGCTATTAACTACTAAGCACAGCCTGCCTTAGAGCTATGTTTCCAGTGCTAACTCACATAAACCCCTTCAGGATAAAGTTCAAGTCACAGAATATGAATGACTGGGAATATGTTATTTACAGTGTGTGTTAGGAGGTGGAATGAGCTGGGCTGGTTATTTGCTTTTCATGTGGAGTTTTAAAGAATTCTGATTGACTGAAAAGACAAAGAAGCAAGAGAGGAAGGTGATAAAGGACACAAACCACTTCAACTTGCTGTGTGAAGCCAGCTTGCTTTCAGCAGCCATCCCCTTTGCACTGCATCAGGTGTGCTGTAGGGAATTAACAGTTAATAACAGTACCGCACGGGATGGATCTGTGGTGAAATGTGCTGCAAAACTTGAGTCCCTCCTGCCTCCTAGCAGCAGAAATGTTCGGTGCCCAGTGCTTGGTGCTCATGCCTGGCCACAGGCTGGGGCAAAATCTGCCGCTCCTGCCATGGGTTTGCATGCAGAGCCAGGGGACACCCCTGCTGGTGTGCTAGGCTGGGAAGTGGGTTTGATTCCCTATCTGCTATAGGTTTCTGAAGCAATTTTGTCTCTAGCTTACAAACGGGGAACTTGAGGTAGAGAGAGATGCCTGTGTGCATCCCTTTCCTTGAGTTCTCACCTCTGGGATAAACCCGTCAAAGCAGCCGCAGAGAGTGTGGAGGGCAGGTACATTAAATATTATGAGGTATTGAGGTATTGGGGTGAGGGGGATGAGTAAATAACAGTGACAGATTCATTGCTGCTTGTGTCTACACAGGGAGGGTAGGGCCAATAAAAGTAACAGGCAGCTCTGGACTTGTTATCATGGCTTATATGCTCCGTCTCCATTGAAATCACCTGTGTTACAGCTACTGTACAAGTATCAGATAGTCCTGGTGCTGCTCATAATTATGAAAGAACACATACCCTATCTAAAAGACATGTCAACTGCATGCAAAAATGCTGTGGGAGAGGCATTTTCTGTTGAGTTGCTTGCTTCAGTGACCTTATGTAAGTCCACATGTTGAGGCTGAAATTCAAATATGCCTTTGAGCTTCAGAGTTCCTGGTTGTCATTTCACTGTGCAAAAAGACAAATTTGGGATGTAGTGTTTGCTCTCAGCTGCATGGGCTCTGTAGGATATTCATGTGTGTATTTTCCCTGATGTCTAGGATTTATTGTTTTCCCTGATTTGACAAAACAGACCGTCTTTGTATGTGTTAGAACAAAACCGGTCCTGGAGAAAGGGGATGAAGTACATATCTAAGCCGCTTGACTTATGCAAGCCTTGTCATACCAGTAAAATAGGCAGCTGTCTGGAATAACAAACTTGGATAACTAAAGGCAGGCAAGGGGAAGACATCTGTCTGACTGTCTTGAGCTGCCAAACTCCTACACCAAGCCCAAGGGACTAAGCTCCTGCTGTCACTGTCAATATAAAACTCTTTAGCCTGGCATTTAATGTGCCTTAACCTGGAAAGCTATATTTAAGCTAATAATCCACATTTTTTTTTTGTATGTGTGAACTAAGTGGATTTTAGGATCACTTGCAGCTGGCTGGCATTATAGATGCAGAATGAATTTGTGTCAGCAAACTCCAAAGGTCCATAGGACTGTGCTCATAAAAGGGAGCTGCTGTCAGTCCACAGAAAGTAATACTGAAAAACTGAACTGTAGTGGCCTGCTTTAGGTGGTGTGTCCCACTACAGTGGTGACACAGGTACAGCCACCCTGAGCTGCTTGGAAGGCGAGACTGAAGAACATTAAGGGATGCTTTGTAACTTCAGAGAAAGCAAAAGGGTTATAGCTTTTTCTTAACAGAATCTTGAAGTTTTTCCTTCTCTTTTAATTTCTTTTTTTATTTCCTCTTTATGCTGTCTCAGATCTTCTCAATGGGCCCGCTTCAGTCTGAAAAATGAACTTGACCCCTTCTGGCAAAGGCTGGGCTGGGCCAATAACAAAGCTTCTTCTCTGCTGCAGTCTGCATGCTCAAAGCTCTGTTAAAATATAAACCCACACGCCAATGGGTTAATGGGTCATTAAAGCATTATCCTTTTCTTCTTCTGTCTCTTCTGGAAAGCCCTTCAGAGTTAATTAGGCTTCTGTGAGGATTAGGAAACTACATTTTGTAGCATTTCTTTGGCAATGTGACATCTGAGGCCACCACACCACATCCTATACCCTCTCTGCTAAGCCGCTACACCCTGTAACTTTTCCTCAGCTGCCTTCCCATTCACCCACCTTGGAGGACAGGAAAACTGTCCTGGTTCTGAAGAGCTAATACATCCTAGCTAATGCATCCAAGCTAATACTCCGGCACTAGTGCTCATGTCTTGGGTTTACAATGTAAGTTACTCTGCATTGTGCACTCTATTATCAGGTTCTCCCTCTTCCCTTCTTGTGGCTTTATGTAAGCTTTATAGGCAATTCACTAAAAAATGAGGGTCACTAACTTTAACACCTTAATAGCTCTTCCCTTTTGTTCTTCTTTCTCTTAGGAAGAGGTTTGCATTGCCACAGAACAGCTGCAGAAGTGCTTGCTTTGGTTTTGTTTGTGTGTTTGCTTGACATTGTCCCAAAATTAATTGTAAGGGAGATAAATGGTGTGAGGGGAGTTCACTAGGATTAAACCGTAGAGAGGTTTCAGAGTCATGTATTTAGCTTCCCTTGCCTGGTCGTAGAACTGAGGTCTTAACATGCGAACAACTGCATTCCAAGTAAATTAAAGCCACTATTTGACCTACGCTCATTATAGAGTTAAAACGCGGCCTATCATCACCACAGCACTTTCTGGTCTTCTCTGCAGCCACGGTGTTTTAATGTGTCTGTTTGGCTATATAATTTATTGTCCTTGGGGCTTCACAAAAACAATCCATTTGGCTAAGACAGGGTCATGAGACTTAAAACAGTTTTGTGCTACTGCTCTCCTAGTTGGTCAATAGCTTTTGAACTGGTGACCATCTAGCAATTGGCAAAGAAAGGTCTCCTGACCCTGTGAACTAAATATAGATCAAGCTCTCCAGAAGGTAAATCTAAAGCTTGAAGGACATTTAGAGGAAAAGTGATTGTTAAATTGAGATGTTTAGATATTATTCCCCATTTTATATCTTTTAGGCTTACTTCCTGCATGCTTTATGGGATTGCCAGCCAGATTACAGAAAAGAGAAACTGTAAAAAAGATATATCATCAAATCATCATGGAAATAAGAATAAATAAAAATACTTGCAGATCCTTCCAGGGAAGTCCAGTAGCATTTTCAGGGCTGTCTTGACTAAAATGAGATTTTAAAGTTGATATGACTGACAGTAGCTATATAAAAATAGTTGAGGAGAAATGTCACTTGTATTAATCCAATATAGAGGCAGGGGCTCTTTCCATTGGTGTTGCAATTGTACATGACAGGGACAGAGCAGAAAATACTGACATGCAGTATAGAAGTATTTTTATAAAGTGGCAGATGAAAATGTCTACAGCCCGGACTGTAAATTCCCAGGGAAAGGTTGTCTCCTTTATCACAGTGGGGATGCTAGATGCCAGAGCGGATACCTGCTATTAAAATTGCTCTCCCTTCTCTGAACTTGCTGTCTTCTGCTGTCTCTTTTTCTGGAAGTGAGGCAACGTTCTCCCTGAGATGTTCCTGTGTGGTTTGTACTTGGGTGCAGATAGGACTGTCTGTCACAGTTGCCATTTCCCTTTTCCCCACCTCATTTATCCTTTCTTTAGGAGGGATGAGTTCTGGCCGGTAAGAGAAAAGTTTTGTCTTATTGCCGAGTAATTCCAGCTAAACCACTGTCATTTCACCTCCTGATGTGAAAGGAGCTTGTGCTGCATGATCTACCCCTGCCTGACCTGGTGGGAAGAGCAGGAGCTGTGTGGGGCTCATTCCTAGGTAGTATTCCACCTTCACCAAATTCTGAGTGTGGCTAGCTTCAAAGGAAGAACACATGGTTTTTCTTATCAGCAAGAATGCTGCTGAGATTCTGCTATAAAAAATACATGCTTGGAGAGTGAGAGTTCCCCATGCTATTTCCAGTGAGACCTTCCTTTTATTTAAGGCTTTGGGAAGTGCATTGTTCAGCTGTAACAGTGCTTGGACTGTCAGGCACCTTCTTGGAAGAAAGCCAATGAAGCTTTTGCCACTGGTAGCCTAAAATGCATATATTACTTTTTTCTCTCTCTGGTAAGCATGAGTGACCAGTTGCAAAAGCAACCCCCCAAATACTCGCTTGTTGCATTAGTGTGAGACTCATTAGGATTAGTAGAAGCTCTCTTCTTCCCTTTTCCTGAATGAAAACCTTTGCTGTCCCTGTGTGTGGGAAGAAATCAGAGCTGGATTTGACACCCCCCCCCCCCCCCCCCCCCCCCCCCCGC
>NDXB01000880.1:91659-116554 GCA_002631895.1 Agapornis roseicollis
CCCCCCCCCCTCCCCAGCTCTGCTGGCAGTAGCAGCAGTTACCAAGGCCCCTTTTGAACAGAATGGGACCTTCTGAAATGCCCATTTGTATCTGCAGCTTTCTTTGCGCTCCCCACAGGCTGCTGTCATATGAGTGCTGCATCGTAGGGAGCAGGCTGCACACGAGGGTTTCTCTGAATTAATTTTGGTTTTGATCTCCTGCCTTTGAAATGCCTTTTGCTTGAGATGAACTGGGTAGCAGTGCTGTAGCGATGAGCAAAGAAAGCTCATCTGTGAGCTTAGTATTGTGTTTCCTTCTCCCTCTCCTCTCCAAGACCTGTTTTGTCTGCTTTGTGTTAGGCTGTAAATGCCCTTGTTTTCTCCCAAAGCATCCTAGCAGAGTCATGGAATGTGTTATGGCAAATGCAAAACCCAATAGTCATTGAGCCTTCGATAATCTCCTCTGTTCTGCAGAAGTAGGCTTTCACTCATCTGCTTCTCCAAGAGGTAAGAAAAGAAGCTATTACTTTCTAGGCATAAATCAACATTTGTAACAATGCACTGCAAGAGCCTGAACTTTAATGGCACTGATTAGGACCCCCCCTTACCATAGCTGATCAGGTAATGAGCTGGGCAAACCATTTATTTCTGTGGTTCACGCACCTCTTCCGTCTTTGGTCACAGACTTCCAAATGCGCATGGTGACTACTTGATGCATTTCTGGCTTGATAACTGTCCGGGTTAACTACGCGTCAGCAGCCTGCGTGTGAGAGGTGTGGTGTGTTTCTCAAGAAAGGTGACAGCCAGGACAGGGGGGGTGCTGGGTCTTAAATAGCAGGGATGGGCTGGAGCTTGCCTAAGGGGGCTTCCAGCCTGCCTGCTGCATGCTGGTGCACGGGACAGGGTTAAGGAGGGGTTTTCCTCTGAGAAGATGGGGCCTTATGGCAGGGCTGGAGGAGCAGCCTGGATTTGCCTTCCTCCTCTGGCAGCACACAGAGGGGTGCCTCTTTCTGGCAAAGAAAATGCAAGGCTGGAGCACTCTGAGGATGTTTCCAGGCATTTTTCTGTTGAAATCAGTTTCAGACAGTAACCTGTCACTAAACTATTCCTAGCTGCAGCCATTCTTGAGCAGGTCAGGTAGCAGTGGGAGCCGGGGAGTTTGGGCGGTGGAAGGCAGCAGGGCTTGGCTCAGTGTTGCAGACAAATATACCCACACTTTGCTTGCCTTGGAAACAAGGCATGAAAGGCCACATCTCTATAAGAGACTGAGTATGACCTGCTTATAATTATGAACATCTTAATACTAGACCTGAGCAACATGAGTTATCCCTTGCATTTCACATGCCAGCTTAGCTGTTCATTTGACCATCTTTAACTGAAAAACATCCTGTAAGTAACTAATGTTGAATAGCAGGAAGTTATTCATGCCGATTTTTTTCCCCACCACATTTCTCTGCAAGATTCATTCCTTATCTTCCATTGGGTTTGTGCCCTGGTTTCCCAGAGGTTTCAAAGGTTGTGCTTTTTTGGTGCAGATTGCTGGGGACAGAAATCATGGGGAACAAGTCTTGCTGAAAACAGGCACATTCAAGCTTACTAAGACGTGGAAAAGTCAGATTTATCCCACTGTGAGGACAATGGCTTTCAAATACAACCTGGTGAATGCATGAAAGATCATACAGTGCCTTCCCTGACCACTTGTGGAAGTAGTAACATGCTGAACTCTGTATTCTAGGGAGGAAAGTATCTGGTAATGCTGGTAGATTGCCAGTAGGGCAAAGGAATGTTAAACAAAGATGTGTTATAAACCTGGCAATTTTGGAGCCATGAGTATATATAGAGCAATATATATATAACTTACAGGTGTTGTTCTGTCTGTGTTACTCTATGCAGACCAGTACTCACCTGTGCTCTTATTGAGCTAGGAGCAGATGACAGTCCTGAGACACTCCATAAGTGCCTGGTTTTCTTCAGGCATTATCTGTGATACCCAGATATGTGTCTTTAAAAAGCAGATAGGTTATATGATTAATACCTTCCATTAATGTCCTGGGAATCAATGTTTGTAAAGTAGTCTGTGTACTCCTGGTAATGTTCAAAAGTTTAGTACGTTAAACCAAAGCTACACAGTATTGGTATCTTTTTACATCTAGTTATCAAAATAAAAAGGATTATTCATTATTCCAAAGTGTGTGTTTTCTGTCACAGAAGGGCAAGAATCAAAGAAACACAGTATTCCCCAACACCTTCAAAATAGACAGAGTTCAGTTTAGAAATGAAGATCTGCAAGCATGTGAATGAAGATGATTGAAGATACTTATCTGTTCAAATGGCTTAATTGGCCAAACACTTATCTTTTGTATCTGGAACAGGAGGAACATCTCTGCACAGAGCAATTTGACTAATAATGAACTGTATCAGTTAAATTGAGTGTCACAAACAAGGTGATGAGGCAATTTAATAATGATGGCATATCAGATGTTGTTAAAAGATTTTCTCTAACATATATGCCTACTAGAGCTATAGGTACACATGTTATATTGAAACCCTTGGTACCAGGCCATGTCCATCATTCCTTGATGTGGCACATTAAATGTCATGGCTTTGGGTAGAAAGGGGCCTTTCTATTAACTAAAAGGAAATCTTACCATGTACAATAGCTGGCATCTGTGCTATTTGCATTGAGTGTAACTGACAGCCACAACTAGTGTAAACAGCACAAAATGCAGCATTCCAGTTTTACAGCAGTGAGAGGAGGCTGGCTCTTCACACAGCTCTTCAATCAAAGCAGTGAGGACTTGACCCCTCAGCATTAATGGTGCAGCTAGGATGTTTTTCTGCAATGAAAGGTCGTTTTACCTCTCAGGAGAAAAACATGAAAGAGTTTGGTTGTATTTTTTTTTCCTTAAAGGTATGAACAGGTTGGGCATAACCTTTAAAGGATGACATTGTGTCTTGGACCACATAGGTGTGGTAGGAATCACTCGCAATGGGGGGTTGATTCAAATATGTGCCTTTCTTCTCCAGAGCTGATGGGTGGGAAATGTGAGAGGACACTGGGGTAAAGAGAAAGAAAGACTCCTTTCCCTACTGGCCACAGAAGGTAGTGTGAGGCAGCAATAAACTACTATCCCTTGCTACAAAGTTTAAGTCAAAGAGAAACTGTGAGGGCATGTCTGAGGGCAAGGTTACTCCATGCAATATAAACACATCACACTTGGGTAACTTAGAGGCTGGAAACAGGCAAGCTGCAGCAATATGGAGCACTGAGACCACTAATTTACTTGGAGAGCTCTGTGCTGCTGTGACTAGGGGGGCTTTCAGTTGGGTCATTTTTGCCAAGACAGATGATTGCACCCACTGATTCAGCTTGCTAGGAGGGCTTCCAAATCCTGGCGTTAGGTTGTGGCAAGTACGGCAGTACTTTCCCTGTGTCTTAGTGAGACAAAGGTGGCTGGTTAAAAGACCAGATTAATCATTGCTTATGGTGAGTGTTACGAGCACTTTCTCAGGTTTTTTTCTTGGTAGGTATAAAATTACTTTTTCTATTTTTCTTATGCTTGACATTCCAGGATCTAGGAAATATATAGCTGAGTGCTCAAAAATGATTTTTAAACCAAGGGGAATAATAGAGGTTGTCCACATAGCTGTGCATATTCTCTGGAATGTAACACGTGAACTCTTGAGTGAAAACTAATCCTGATGAAAATAAGCCCTACAACCTGTTGATTTGTATGAAGAATTACAGCTTGTACAAGCATACGAATCTAGGGATGAGGCTATGGGTTTAGGTAAACCAGTATGACCACACTGAATTCAGTCTGCATTCACCAGCTGTCACTAGCTGAGGGACTAGCCCTATTTTTTTGAAGCAGTGGGGGTATGAGAACTTTGGCACATAAAGCTAGGATATGTGACTACTGTGGTTGAAGTCTTTGCAATGTCTGATCTTGAACATGGTTTAGTGGGAGGTGTCCTTTGCCCATGGCAGGGGGGTTGGAACTAGATGGTCTTAAGGTCCTTTCCAACCCCAACTGTTCTGTGATTCTATAAAGTTCATCACTGATCTCCTGTTTTGCGAGATGAACCCTTTTGTTTCTTCAGCTCCTCTTAATTAGAGCTGCTTTCCTAGGGTTGCCATAAATTCTAAAATAGAAATAAATTATTTTCTGCTCTAAATTCTTTTTAATAGTTTTCAGTCTTTGTTTTGGTTCTTAATTTCCTAAAAACCACAACAGTACCTACAAAGAACAATGGCTGTGAATGCAAACAAAGGTACTAAACCAGGAGCAAGACATTTGTGGCGCAGTACATCAAACACCATGCGAAAGGTTTCCCACAGTGTGTGATCCTGCAGCTGCCCTGTGCAGGCAGAGCTTGTTTGCAGTAACAGGCACTCACAAAGCAATATATTTTAAAGAATAAAACCAACAAACCAACAATGAATCAATAATTAAAATCCCATGCATCAGTTTCCTGTTGGAATGAAAATGAGGTGACTTTGCTGCATCATTTAATATGCCTTCCTTCTGGAAGGCAAGAGATACTTACAGTGATGAGAGCATTATTAAAAATAGGAAGAGAATAGAGTATTGACTCTGAGGTTTCCAGTGATGGTAAGATTGGGCCTGACTTCTAAGCCAGATGCAAGGTAGTAATAGTGCAGGTGTAACAGTTATGTTTGTCTGTAAAAAACTTTACTATGGCAAATAGCAATTGGGGCCACTCTAACGTTGCTTTTGGTACAGGACCAAATAGGCTTGAAATGTACCTCTTGAGTCCAAAGAATGGAAAACAAGTGTGCTGGTGCAAGTGTTTGTAATCACAGGCTCTTATCTACCTTTTTTGCTTAGCCCAGATGGGTGAGGTACAGGGTGAAGAAAAGAGCCTCTGGTGCCTTCTGCTTTTTCAGAGCTGTATTACTTTTGCAAAGCAGAACGCAGCAGTTCAGTCTTTGCATGCCTGGGATTAGTTTTTCTGTGATGAATGGTTATTGAAACAAGAATGAGTATGTGTGTGTGTGTGTGTGTGTGTGCACCCAGCTGCATTAAGTCCTATGCTTATCTCTACCTTTAGATTCCAGGGAGGTGGTGTAGTGCATGGACCCTGCTAGCTGGTGGAAAAGCTTCTGGCTTCTTCCTAAACCTGTGTGTGCTCTCACCCTTTGAATTTCTGTTTGACACAAGTCTCTGGCAGAATTGATGGAGTGCATGAAGCTGTTTTGAGGATGTCAGAGGGGTCTTTGACAGAGCTGATCTTCCTAATTCTCTAGTGACACAAGGGATGACAGATGATACTCAGAGGAACCTCTTCTTCAGTGGCAGCCACAGTGACTTCCAGTGCAGTTCAGCAGTGCAGAGTCACAAGGCATGGCAGAGCCAGCCATACTCCTCGTGTCCTAGGCACCCAGCAGTCCTGTGGATGGCACAAGGGGCAGAGCTGAAGCTGCCCTGCTTCTTGAGGAGCTGCTCATAGCAACTGGGTTTTACAAACAATGCTTCACAAGTACACTGCATCTCATGCTTGACATCTGTTCTGTTTGGCCTTAAGTGCTGGTTACAGTAATACAGAGATTTATTAAACATTGTTTGTGAGTTTCACATCTTTTTTTTTGGAAAGCTGAGCCATTTCTGTTTCAAGTGTTGTGCTAAAAGCAGAGCAAGCTGGCTGGCAGGCAGATTAAAAGACACTAGAGAAGAAAAAAGCAGTGAGGCTGAAAGAGCAAATGGCTGCAGAGTTGTCACTTGTAGTACTTCTAGATCCAAACCCCCACTTACAGTCACTGTGTACTGAGACTATCTACTTGGAGGCTACCATAGCTTCTGGCTGCTGCTCTTTCTGGTTACAGCTCCCCAGCCTGTATGGGTACTGGAGTTTTCTAGGCAGGCAGAAAGGACAGCAGGGCTCTACTCTTCTGCACCAGCTCTGCTGTTAATTGCCTGGGTAAATACAGTAATGCTCTGCTACTCTGTGCAAGTGAGTGACATTTAATGATGTGCAAGGTGATGAAGATGAGCATCAGCAGAAGGATCCTTTCAGATTTAATTTCTTGTCTATAAGCTTAGGCCTGTGCGTATGATTGTGCTAGTGACAGCAAGTCAAACCCTGATGCCAGCAGCTCTGCAGAACTGCTCAGGTGCTGGAGAAGCCATAGTTACCCTAGTCCATGCCTGTGCTCTTGCACAGTTGGTTGCAAAGGTGTGGGTGAGATGCCTTGTTCATTTCCTGTTCCTGTGTTGCCAGGATAGCTTTTTCTGCTCCCCTAACTGACACTCCACTTGATATGGATGGCACAGGACCAGAGCTAAGGTGCTGCCAGTGCACCAGTGTACCTCTATCTGCATCTCCTCCTCATCCTGGCATGTTTCCAGTTCCTGTTCTAACTGGCACCAACCCTCAGGTTTCCTGCCAGTAGATCTCTTTGCAAAGCTCCAAACCCAGACCTTTCAGATATTTTGCAGTCATTTAGTATTGGCCAAGCCAAATCAACACCAGAGCATCCGAGAGAATGACCCGTCCTTTGCTGGTCCCTCTGCTGGCTCAGCAGCTCGTTTCATTGCCGGCTCTCCTGCAGCATTAATTGTGGAGAGAGAAAATTAGGAGTGTTGTGGCCTGTTCAACATTGAAATAATTAAATAATCCCGTTGTGTTCAATGGGTTGTTGAGTATTGGCAGAAAGACAAGGAGAAAGAGAGCCATAATTTTTGCACTTATGCTTTGTACCTTAATGAATGGGAAAGGATACTTTTAATAATACAGCTGATATATTCCCGATGGCAAGGGAAGAGTGTTTGGGCAGTATTACTTCAAACCACCCCCCACTACCCAACATTTCTCACAGTTTTTGCTGTCAAGGTTTGTTTTCTGTAGGTCTTTTTTCTCCCAGCATACTTCAAAGTTGCTGTAGTTGCACATCTGTCAATGACTGGAACATGAGTTTCTAATTTTCAGTTGTCAAGTTTTCCTTCCTCAGGATGGGCAGTTTATTTCCTTCACTGCAGCCCTTTGAGACTGAGCCTGGTCTCAAAGAGTTTTAGCAAGTTGTTGCCACTAACTATTCTTTCTTCCAGATCCTTAAAAACCCTGGGATCCTTCTAACACCTGCTTACTGTTTTTATGTATTTGATTTGTTTTCTCCTCTCAATTGTCTTATCAATTCCTTGTTTTATGTAAATAATATTAAGCATTTAATTTGTAATGTTGTTATGCTCCTTTTTGTGTGTGTCAGTACATATAGATGTAAGACTGAAGATACTAGCTTTTCACCCTCCCTATTACTTTACTGCCCAGCATTGTGATGAAGCGGGAGATATGGATAACGCTGGAGACCAATGTGATCAAGCAAATGCCACTTATTGAGCATCAGACAATTCCTTCTATACCCTTACATGGGTACTTGTCCCGTTACTTGTTATAATATGATTTGCTAACAAGCAGCTAATTGACTTGATTAACTTGTGCCAAAGTTCATCCTGATCCAACCCTTTGACCTCAATATCCTCTTTATCCCTGCAGCGGCTTCCTCATATCTTGACAGCAACATCCTTTTCTCCTAATTATACAGCTGCACTTGGAAGCCTCCTTATCCCGTTGAGGCCCACAGTGTCCCTGGACCGCATACCATCCCACTCTTGCATCCTGTCGCTTTATTTTCAGCTGCCAACTTTGTTATTTTGCTGCATGTAGCCGCCCTGGGTATGCCTCAAAGCCTTTTGCTCAAACTCTGACTAAGGCTAACGAGTCGGGATTGCTCACATGCCCATTCTCTTCCAAGAAGCCTACACAGCATGACTATTTGGGTGCTGGAAATGTCTTGAGAGATGCTATGCACTGTCAGATCCCATGTGCCCAACTGCAGCTGAACCCCATTAATGATAGTCAATGCACAGCACTTCCCTGGAGACACAGAGTGCCCCAAGTAAGAGCTGCTGAGGTTTTGCTGCTCTACCAGACTATGTTTTGTTAGTAAACCTTCTTCCCCACCTCCCTTTTGCCTTTTAGCAATGTCTGCTTTATTCTGCTTCAGTATTTCCCCCTGCTGGATTTTAATGTGAGGAATACAGTACTACAAGCAAGGAGCAATGGGAGAAATGCCTTTCTCAGCCAGAGCCTGCTCATCTGCTATGGCGTGCTAACTGCCTTCAAATTCCTGATTATCTTCCTTCATTAGTCAATACATGGGAAAATTGCCTCATCCCTACCTGTTCTTTCTATTCAAAGATGAGACCCCAGATGTATTTATCTTCTGTTTTCCTGTGGGAATATTCCAGGAAATTTTAGAAAGCAGAATTACCCCAACAGTCTTAGTGGTCTGCTGTCTTCATTTGTCACCACAGGGTTATTTCCTAATGCCTTGGTCATGGTTTGGTAGTTAAGTGCCTCCCCCATACAGCTGTGCTCTCTAGAGCCTTCGCTGCAAAGGGGAAGGTCTGATGCACATAATGTGAAGGAGGCTGATGAAAACAAAGGCTAAATACAGTAAAAGGAATATCATAAAGTTGCATGTATTTCAAGGACAACCAGATTAAGGTTTTTCCACAGAAATTTCCAGTTATTACCAAATCTATATTTTCAAACTTTAGTATTGATGATGCATTGGTAAAAATATGAGTAATTTCCTTAAGTGGCTGAATAAACTTTACCCAAATGTAAAAGCCAGAAATAGCATATTTAGGCACATGATAGCCCCAGAAAAATCCATAATCTGAAATTTTAGTAGTGCTGAACACAAAAGCATGAATGTGGACATGAAAACTGGTGCTTAAAGGGGAAAAGTATTTCCAGCCTTGGTTTTATTGCTAAGATAATTTTACTCCCTCAAAATGTGTTTACCCATTGGTGTGATTGTAACTGGTGTATAAAAATGTAGCAAGAATAGTCTATAAAGATGTCATTCTTTCAGGAAGATGGAGCTTCAGGAAAGTTGATTAATGAATAATACAGCTCATTAGGGAAAAACTCCACCTGAGACCAATTTTATTGGTGAAAAATGTTTAATGGCAAACTAATCCTCGAAAAAAAAAATGATTTCTAAGAAGCGAGGAACTTCACAAGGAAGTAAAAGGTCTTAAATATTAACTTTTGTCCTAAGATTGTGTATGTTTTGCCATGAAGCCTTCAACTCATGGATCATGGAGAAGACATGGCTGGAAACCCGCAGGAAAAGTGACAGTGTCATTGTAAAGCGTCTGATGTTTTTGAACTACACTTTCAGAAACAGAAATGAGGCTTATTTGTTTCTTTTTGGATGGGGGAATCCCTAATTAATCAGAAAGCCCCACTTTGCGGTTTCACTGCCGTGAGGAGATCTTGTGTCCAGATCATGGAAGAGTAAAATTTAAGGTGAAATTTCCCTTAAGACTCTTCCCCTGAAGGTAACCTCCTTTTTTGCTGGTACTTTCCTCCTGCACCCTGCTGCCTTTTCCTTTAGTACTGCCCTTCTCTCTCTGATTCCCTTCTGCCTCTGATTTTGTGCAAGTTACCTGAAAGTGCTTATTTCCTGAAAACCTATGTTCAAGTATGCTTTTAAAGAGATATTGCTGAGTCCTGGGTTAGATTAAAAAATGCAGGAGTTGAAGCAGCCAGATAGTCCTGTGTTTTGGAATGGAAAATATTTTTGCTCTTCAATATTGCATGAAAACTATTTATTTTTTTTTTTGTTTAATTTGTTTTCCATTAGCGTGAACACTTAGGGATTTACTTAAGGTTTTGTTGTTTATGGTAAAGCGCAGTTTCAGGAAGATTGGAGCAGACATGAGTAAATGTGAAGATGGAAAATAAATGCTGTGGAATGTATGAGGAAAATACTGACAAAGATAGGAACAGCTGTCTGCAAGACTTTTCAAATGCCCGAGTAAACATGCACAGCTGTTAAATATCAGCTGGATAGGACAAGCGGCAGTGGCTTTAAACTGAAAGAGGGTAGGTTTAGATTAGATACTAGGAACAAGTTCTTCCCTGTGAGGGTGGTGAGGCACTGGCAGAGGTTGTCCAGAGAAGCTGTGGCTGCCCCATCCCTGGCAGTGTCCAAGGCCAGGTTGGATGGGTCTTGGAGCAACCTGGTCTAGCGGAAGGTGTCCCTGCCTGTGGCAGGGGGCTGGAACTGGATGAGCTTTAAGGTCCCTTCTGACACAAACCATTCTGTAGTTCTACAATATAAAAGCAGAAATAAATTGAAAGGAAAAAAAAAATAAATTAACAGTAACCAAAAAAAGACAACCACGTGCGCGCTTTAAACATTACATTGAATCAATAAATTAAATATCCGGGGAGAAAGTGTTGAGTTTTCAAGAAGTCAGTTTTTTTACTGAATGTCAGTGGCTAGAATGCATCTTGGCTTCTTGGTATTGCTTTAATGAAAGCCCATAGCAGGAAAAGGTTTTGTCTTTTCTTCCTTCATTTAGAGTGTATTTAACGGATTATGTATAGGTTCAACATTTGCTGAGGACTGATTAGTAAATACACATGCAGTCAGTGTTTTCTTCTGCTACAGTATAGTATTATTTAGCTGGTAAATTCTCACTCTGGGCTTCATCTCCAGACACTGAGTTCATTCAGGCGAAGGGACCTCTGTATGCCTGCTAACTGTAACAGAGACAGGAGTGTACAATCTGCTTTTGTGCTGGCTTTGGTACTGATTTCTTCTGTGATTTTAGTTAAGTCACTTCCAGTAAGGTTGGGTGTCAAATATGAATGGTGATACTTAACTCGGAAGTCTGAATATTTTACGTAAGGGTCCATCTAGGATGCTAGAAAGCGAAGAGCTTCATTCACAAATGTGGACCAAATAAAATTAGACAGAAACAGAGGTATCTTTCATAGCCCAGCACCTCTGATCCTTGCAGCAATTATAACTCAGCTGACTGGGGCAGCAGCTGATGTATCCTATGGAAATTGCATACAATTGCTGATTTCCTTAATGTGTGTCAGTGTGCAATATAATATCCTGATCCATTCCAGTGGCAGGGGTGAGGACCCATGAGCCAGGAAGTGGCAAACACAGGAATCCCTGGAGAAACCGTAGGGCTGGATGAGTCCAGGTTCTTCTATTCAGGCGCTCCATCTGGAAAAAAACTGGCCTGCTTATCCTGTATCTTAGTGCACTTCCCCGTGAAAAAAAGGAGAATAATCTCTGTAATGTGTGAAGTGCTTTGAAGTCTGTTCTGAGCTGGAGGGTCAGACCATTTAGTGCCTTTTTCTGTGATGGCTTTCTGATACTTAAACAAGCAGCAGTCAGTCAGAAGAATCAATTTGTTGCTTCTATGAGGGCCATAATTCATCCTCCCTGATTGAAATGATCAGGGATACAGAGGCGGCTCTTTGCTTCTGAGTAAACACTCCTTTTATGTTCCTTTAGCACAAACACCTGACACTAAGCAGGGATGCATAAAAGGAAGTCAGGCTGCAGGCTTTTTCTTGAAGTAGGTGTTTTGTGATGGATTAATGGCAAATCATGATGCATTATTTATTAGATAATAAGTGTGATAATTGTTCTTATTTATCATGAGTCTAGCTCAGCTCATTCTCCTGTCATTCCTTCAGTCAAGCTGCCCCTGGGGATTCGCCAAATAAAAAACATTCCAAAGGTCATTCCAACAATTTTTACTCATAATGGCATGCTGATTACCTCCTAATTGAAAAGTGTAAAGTACAGACACTGTAAGTAATGCAAGTGACCCTTGTCTTCATGGCATAATGTGGAGAGTCCCTGTGTATCTCACAGCCAGCCACAGAGAAAGGCATCCCCTTCCTCTACTACTCATATCTCCAGAATGAGTTAGGAAGAAAGTTCTGTTATCGTTATAGGGAAAAAAGCAAAAACTTTCTCCATAGCAAGAACATGATGTTGATGTGTAGATAAAACATTATGGAAGCAATGCAGACGTGATTTGGGCTCAATTCTGGGGTGCAAAGTTGCAGTCTTTTGGATATCTGTCAAAACCCATCTCTTCTTGTTCAGAAGGTGTGAAGAAAGTGTTTAAGTTTTTTGCTACCTCTGTTTATACTTCTTGTTGTAAGGTACTGCAAAGAGTCTGCATGCTGAATATGTTTATAGTTGTAGGAGTAGAAGAAAAAAGTGTCATCTATGTCACATATCTTCAAAAACTAATTTGCCAAAAAGCACAGATGTCATGATGAAGGAAACTCACTGGTTTATTCTTTTCCTAGCATATTCTGGCAGTATTGTCTTGATAGAAAACCTTAAGATACTGTGGATGAACTAATGCAGTATGAACAGTACTTGGCTCCACAATTTCTCTTTAAAGCCGATACCAACTCTGCACCATCATTTTCTACTAAATCATGCTTTTCCCCAAATTCTTAGCATGCATTCTACTTCTCACACTTCCCTCTGATTATCAGTCCCACAGTTCTTTCCTTGGGATTCTTCTGACTAGAGTCTGAAACACCAAGTTTTTATGTTGCAGCTGCATAATGTTTGGCATATAGCCTCTCTCAACCTCCTAGATAAAATCCATATAAAAAAGAATGTAAAACACTTGTCTAGGTCTGTAGTTTCTATCAGTACAAAAGGAATGCCGAACTGCAGAAAGCTTTTCTGAGCAGCAGATAGAGCAGCACATCTGTGAGTCGCCTTCTGCGGTGTTCCCTATGGAAATACTTTCCAACTGCTGTGTGGCAGTGACCTCACTGAGCTAATAATTTCATATTCTCACACCAAAATGGTTTCCTCTGGGTTTATTCTTGGACGTCTGGGAGATGTTCTGAGCCTACTGAGACTCAGGAGTATTAGAAGCCACCCAGTGCCAGAGCATGGCCATCCACAGGGCACTAACCACATGCTGTTCTTCTTGAAACAAGGTTCCTAAGATCACCTATTAGGACACTGTATGCCTGTTGTATTCTCCTTTGGTTATTCATCTTCCCTCTTCTAAAATATAAGAAGAGCTTCAAGTTACCCAGAGTAGGGAGAATAATGCATAAAGCAATGACTCTTGTTTCTATTTAAAATAGGCCTGAATAACTGTTGTGGATAACCAGCACAGAAAAGCTGTTCCACACAGTGGGATTTTTTATTACAGTTTGTAAGCAATGCTTTGTACACCACAGATCATATCTGGGTGAAATAAATTTTATTAGCTTTATGCATGTACAAGACAATTGTTTACATTTCAGTTAGCTTGCTTATCCCAAGAGAAATACATGTTCTTCACCTTATTTCCTTCAGATGCCTGAATGAGACTAATTGTGCCCTAGAAGTGCCACTTTCATTTTCATTGATTATTAAAGGAGCCTTGACAATCAGATCAGATAGAGATGTTTAAATCTGATCAGATGAATTCCAATTTCTAGTCCAGGGTAAGCCCATCCCACAAGGAAATAAGACTGAAATTTAGTCCACTATAAAATTCATACTTTCCTACTAAAAAACCCCTAAGAATATTCTTTGAATACAAGGAACTCTTATTTGCAGCTGTGTAGGTTGTTTAAGCTAGAGTTCCACATTAGTAATGCAGTTTAGTCCTTTAAACCAACAGTCTCTTTTTTTCTCTTTCAGAAGCTTATATAGATGTTAAAAAATCAACAACAACAACAAAGAAGAAAAAAGGGAAAGAAAAAAGGAGTGCAAGATAAAAAAATTGTTGATGGAGCTCAGTCTGGGTAATAGCTTCCAGGTGTCACAACCATAAATGATCAGGTCAAGATTAGCAACCATTTCCTTCTGAGAATCAGTATGTGATCCTGTGTGCTCCTAGTTCATTGCAAAGTGAAAATGAAACAGGGAAGCCTGAAGACAGAGGTTCCTGATGTCGTTAAAAAGCATGACCTTGGGATTTATTTTAATATGATTCTCTGTATGTGGTCATGTTGGAAACATGCTTGTTATAAATTGCTGCCTTTTAGCTGAGATTTGTAGCTTCCAGGGAAAGTATGGTAATTTCCTTGGAATGTGTTAGTGTAAATCCTTGCAGTGGTGTGCTTTATCCTGATGTTCCTGGGAGCGGGATACTTTTTGATAGGGGGGCACAAAGTTGTACTGCTTTGAATTTGCATATAAACTGTGTCTTAGTTGTTTGGGGTTTTTTTAATGAACCAAAAAGTTATAGGGATTTTATCAACATATAGGCTCTGAAGCAGAAAAGAGGACTTGTGACAAGGTGAGTACGAATTCATATCTTAGCATCTTTCCAGCCTAGTAAAGAAAAGAGATCCTGCAGGTATTTGAGCTAATGTCTAAACTGTTTTAGCAATGAAGCTCCTATTTACAACTAATCCTTCTAGGAATGTGGATCTGTCTTGGTGACTTTTAGTTTATATTAGGATGAGAGAGCATTGCACTTGTTAATCTTAATGTGCTTTTTCCTGATTGGTAGCAGTGAAACTACTAAAGAGTCCTGCAGACTTACTTCAGCAGAAATCAAGCTGCAAGATCAATCCTTTATACTTCAGGAAATCAAAGCATCTATTTATATTGTCTATCTTGCAATGAATAGCTGAAGCAGGTATCTAGAAACTTTGTGCTTGATGTGTCTTAAAACTTAATCTATTTCACTTTGGTTTTTTTTTAAGGATTTTTAAGCATGCTTATCGAGATATATAAAAATAATTTGCATATGCGACTGTAATTCAAATCAGCACTTATTATCTGCATATATGTTACTACTTTAATGTTTTTATGTTAATACAACACACCCTTGTTCTTCATTACCAAGCAGTAATGGGCCCTTAATAAAAAAAAGAAAAGGTCTGGGACATAACCCTGCAAGAAGCCCCTGGCCTGTGGGCAGAGCTCTGTAAATTGTTACAGCTCCATTGCCTTCAATGGCTAGAGGTTAATGCCTCCCACAGCTAAAGGCGATCTGCCTGCTGTGTGATACACCATGAGCTTTTTTCCAGTGGCTTATCCTCTGCAATGAATGCAATAGCAGCCTGAAGGACCACATCCAGCTGGCCTAAATTTGCTCGTGCCTGCTCAGCCATGGCCTGTCTGAGCTTGAATGACCCATCAGCCCCTTATGGTGAAGGCATGTTAGTGGTTTGTATTAGAAAGCAGGGAATTGTAGCTGCCTGCTGCTGGGTTCCCTGGAAGCAGCCAGTGGTGTGAGTCCAGGGCATGACTTGGAATCGTGCTTCAGGAGCTCTTGTGAGGTGCTTTTGCTCCTCTGTCTATGTTTTCCTTGGTAGGTATTACCGCAGTGGTATTGGCTGATGTAATCACAATCTATCTATAACTGGAAAGGTACAATTTCTAAAAGCAATGTGACTCGGTGAAGAATCATGCAGAATATGGAAAGGGCATGCAATGATTTGTTAAGGTGTAAATATTGCCTGGTGCTCTCTGCTGAGCAGCTGCATGTAATAGTACTGGTAGGATCCCTTGAGGTTTCAGAAAAAATGGATTATTACTGGATAATACCTTATATTGCTGAACTGATCCAAGTTCAAAGGCATGCGCTTCTATTTTGTGGCTCTTGAAAAGCTAATGATATCTCTCTGAAAGAATTATGTGAACTGAGTAAAAGAGATGTATTAATGCAAGCTGGAAATATAAGGAACAATGCCTTCTCAAAGGTAGATGTGTTGCTAATGCATTTGTTACCGGGCTGCACTGGTAGCTCATCTCTCATTTCATAGTGAAAGTGAGTACAAATGTTACATGTTACAAACTATGAACAGTTGTAGGCACTCAGAACATCTGGAATCTGTATTTTTCCTTTGTCTTGCAAGTATTAAAGGTAATATAAAGGTGACCTGCAAACCTGTGTCTAATGGTTTTAAAATTGTCTCTCAGACCGATTTGCCCTTTCTATTGTTTGCCTTTGAATTGTGTGGCTGTGCAGAAAAGCTCCAGATCCTGTGTCCTGTGAAGAGGGTTGGCTTCTGCTTTTTACAGGTAGCCTCAGAGAAGAAGGCAAGAGGGAGCTGAGTGGATGCAGATATGGGCACAGCTGTACAGAGTGTAAAGGGATGCGCAGTAATGCTACTGAGAATCGACCACTCTGCAGAAAATATCTGCAGAAAGATATTTTCCTCTATTTTTTCTTTCTTTAAGGGGTAACCTCTGATCCCAGGTACTTGGTTTTTATATGTGTTTTCAGAAACATATTCTCAGAGTAGAATTTAGTGTATTTACAATACGCTATTCAAACTAGAGCAGCATAAATGCATGATGTGACTGCAAGTTACCACACTGTTTATCTTGATATGCCTGCAACTTGTAGAAAACCCAGGGACTGGTGAGCATCAGGCAGATCATTTGGCATTGTGAGCTCTTGTTTTGCATGACAGAGATTTTTCTGAGGATCAGGAGGAATTTCTAAGCAAAGTTTGTTTTTTGATCACATACAGTTCTGGGTCTTCAGTGTCCTTTTAAGCTTCTCTTGCTCTCAACTCCAAATCCTGCTTGAAGTCCTTGGAGGTTCCTGCCAAAGGGTGGTTGGGATTTCGAGCCAACCTGTTTCATCCTAATGCTAATTAGTCTTGCCTCTTCCCAGTGAGTTAGGCATATGTATCTTTGTGAAAAACGAGTGTTGTTTGATAACTGTGACTTGCAAACAAAAATGAGTCTCTTTAAGGCACAGTTTTTAGTTTACAAATAAGTATCTGTGGTCAAAATTTGGTGTCTCTCTGCATAATACTGGGAGGGCTGGATTGTTCTGCAGGCATCCTCCTGGGTAGGATCACTGCTGGACACAGGTCCTTATACTGGAGCGGTTGTTGCTTTATACCCATTAGAAAAAGAGAGAGCTGTCCCTTTCCTAGTACAGTTTGCACTATTTTTTTCTTTCCTGTTCTCCTAATAGCAACAGAAGTCCAATTCCATCAAAGCTGGTGTGAAAGGATTTGACTAGACTTTATTCTGCTGACTTCTGATACTGAATTCAGCTGTACCAGGATTACATTCCTGATTGGCACTTGCTTTAAGGTGGTGTTGCATCATGTTTGACATTGTTGTAGGTGTATCAGAGAAATTGCTAGCAAGTTTCTCAAGTTGGTTTTAATAGTGCAGTAAGGCAGAAGAAAATGTAAATTTTCTGTATTTAATGAGAAATCTGGCAGTGAGGGAGAACCTTCTGAGATTGCATCTTGTGCTGTATAGTCTGCTGGTAAAATGGGACTATGGTTGTTAGACATAGCATGATGAAGACACCAATAGCAAGCAAGAGTGAAGGTGTTCTGATTTGACAGTAAAGAGACATTGTCAAATAAAAAGAAGCTAAACCAAACTTCCTATTAGCACTTTTCTGCCAATCTTGGTGAGGAAGAGTTTCTTTCTCTTTAAGCATCACATGCATGCAGGCCAAATAATGAAGATGATGAGCAGTCCTCAGCTGTACAAGGAAAAATTATCTTATGCTGTGCTGTATGCAAGTGGGTTTGTGCTTTTTGATGATGCACTTTACCAACCTAACTATTAAAGTAGTAGAACTTAAGTCTGAGTGAAGTCCATGTACCTGCAGCCATCCTTATGGAAGCTGGGATTCCTTGCGTTGTCATAAGGATCAGTCACTGCACTTGCTTTTTTGTTGGCTTGAGTTCTCAGTGGGTTCTGCGTCTCTGGTTTGTAGAAAAAGGTTCCCGTGCTTATCCCAAAATGACATGGCTTCAACCTATGCTCTCTTTTGCAATGTATTTATGTTGAAAATTTACCTCTGCAAATCTAGTGAGCAAGTCAGCGGAGTAGGGAGTGTGGAAACTTAAGTTACTCTTTTTGGATAAGCTTAGTAATGACTAGTAGTGCCATGAAGGGACTGAATTACCTTCAAGTACCAAACAGCTTCAAGTTTTGATAGTGGTGTAGATAATGATAGTGGCATTTTTCTAGATCCTACATTGTTTAATTTCAGATGCTTGCTTGCTGTCTCAGGAACTTGATGTGTGTAGCAGAAGAGTCTCAAACCTGCTGAAAGCCAATGCCATAGGTTATTGTGGTTTTTAGCACAAACCTCCAACAATTACTAGCATAAAGGGAAGAGAACCTGGGCAAAGAAGTGTACCTGCCTCTTATGAAGAGTACAGTGTTCTGCAGTGAGAAATGTAAGAAACACTAAATTCTTCACTCTTCTGCATGAAATGTGCATAAAAAAAGACTTAAAGTCTGGATGCATATATGTATTAAATATACAAATTCAGACACATCTGGCTTACAGTATCAAAGTTCCATTACTGATTTCATAGCCAATGGGGCATGTTTCTCTGCACTTCTTAAAGTTTTAAAAACTTCTGGTATTTTGGCCTTCGATCTTAAAGCCATAAACTGCCTATGTTAGAGGATATTTTCTTAATCTTTTCCTGTAAAACCAAAAGGGACTAATTTACCAAAGATAACACTGAAGGCTTACATTTACATAGTGTGCCCTTTCTTCCACAAGATGCTGGTCCCTGGGATTGGATTATGACTATCTGCTGGCTGTAATGGGAATTTATGGCACATAGCAGCTGGTCAGCCTTGCTCACTGGCAGACCTTTCTAGTCAGAACTCAGTTCTATATCTTCTAGTTCAGAATGAAAAAGGTTCTTGCTATACCCAAACTTGGAGGAAAAAAAAACAACTGATGATGGAAGGAATATATGGTTAGGTAGCATGCAAGTACTTAGCTGGTATTGGGCTGAGTTTTGGCTCTGTAAGTACCAGTATCCTATCGACAGCATAAGCTTTTATTGTGAGGTATGTCTGTGTACATACTTCCCATATAAGCTAAGTCTCTTGTGCTGTGGTCTTTCCCCTCCCCCTCCCGCCCCGCCAGTCCTTTCATACATAAACTGCCTTGGGCTTTGACACTAATAGCAGCACAAGTTAATCAAATTCCAAAAAGTTTCGCCTTCTGTGTGCTGTTTCACTTCAGAGCAAGATTTGAGATGTGGAGACTCATACGGCATGTACACTATTTCAGGGAAAGAACGAGGAAGAACAGGACAGGCTGATAAGTGACCCAGCTAACCTCTCTCCCTGTACACAACACTAGCTTTTTTCTTCAATAAAATCTCTTTCAAAGCAATCTCGCTTTTTCATCAAAGAGATTTCCAGTGCACTCCCAGTGGGTTTACATAAACCTCACTGTTCTGGCTCTTTTTTTTTTTTTTGTTTTTTCTTTTGCAACCCCCCCAAGTCCTTGTTTTTCCTTTTCTTTAAATCTTTTATCCTCAGGTTGGTACCGATGGCAGTCAGGATTACCTATCAGCACCTCCAAATATTCCACAAAGTCCTTGCTTGTTCTCACCCTGCAGTGCTTACAGTCACAGAGGTGATGAAAGAAATTTGAAAGGCACAGCTAGGCAATCCTGAACCAGGCTCACTGCTTTCCCCTTTTTACAGCTTATTGCTTTCTGGATGTTTCTTTTGACCGGTCATCAATCATTGTGGTGGTAACTCTGAAGTGATTCCTGAAATATCTGTTCCTCTGATAAAAGTTAACAATAGCATATATAGTATAAGCAAAGAAGGGCACTTTGGGCTTCAAGTTAAACAAGTGCTTTGTTCTGACTCTGGTTTTCTTTTCCTTTTTTTTTTTTTTTTTTTTTTTTTTTTTTTTTTTTTTTTTTTTTTTTTTTTTTTTTTTTTTTTTTTTTTTTTTTTTTTTTTTTTTTTTTCCCTAAAAAAAAGATTTTTCCCAGCAGGGCCCCACTAGTTAGCCTGAGAGAGACCTCTGTGTGCGTAAGTGACAATCAGAAGCAGTAGAGAAAGACTATTGAAGGCAAATGGAGACGCATACAGTTTCTGATAGATGAGTTCCAGGGAATGAGAGAGGAGAGAAAAGCAGAACACCAGCTTAGAGTTTCCTTTCAGTCCCTAAATCTTACCTTTCTGAGAAGTTTTCTTAAAGAACACTCGACTTTGAAAGCCTGGCGAGCTAAACAGCAATGACAGATCATTGCCTAGCTGATGAAACAAGCCCTAAACCCCCTGTGTAATCTTTGTAAAGTCAAGTGTAAGGAGCTCCATGCAGCCTGTGTGCTTTACAGGGGCCTCTGCGTTACTGCCTACCCTTGCATCAAGGGATGGTGGGACAGCTGGTACTGCAGGACACTGCAGTAGTTTGAGTTACTGTGTATTTCTGTCAGGAGGTGCTACAAACCTAGGTCCTTGCTTAAACACTTCTCCCACTGTTTGTGTTGCATTCAGTTTTTATGGGGTGGGAGTTAGAAGTGAGTAAAAATAACTCTTGTCTTTACCCTGCTTCTGTACTTGTAGGGCTTTTCCAAGAGCTTTGAGTTTTCCCCTCTCCTTTGCTTGGATTATTTCCATTTTAAAGCTTTGTTGCCTTAGAAGTGAATCACCTTTGTAACTGAGCGGCAAGCTTTGAATCTTCCTCTGTTCTTTGATTAATCTGGTCCATTGATCAGAATCATTTTTGGGAAGCTCTTGAAACTTCTAAGTCAGGCTTTTGGAGATTAAGATGTTGCCATGCTTTTGATTAACTCAAATAAAAGAGTTCTAGCAGGACTGATGGATTCTTTTGCTCCAGTAGTGACACTGACAGCTCATTCTTGTCCATCAGCTCTATGCTTTACAGAGAACTTGTAAATGAAGAAGTTTATTTGTCACTAGTGGATAGAAAGGCAATGGAAATAGGTCCATTTTAGTCAGACTTGAGTGGCTATATTCAGCAAAAGGCAGTAGACTCAACACTACCTCTAAGCTGTGAAGTTTGGTCTAGAGAAGAATGAGGGCGTATAGTATGACAGCTTCCAAGTTGGCAGAGAGGAAGAAAATTGTTTGCTCATCAAACCCAGTGATTGGACAAGAACAGGCTTACATTGTGATGGGGCAAATTTGGGTAAAATATTCAGAAAACTTCCCTGAAGGAAGTGATGGTAAACCACTGGAAAATATTGTTTGGCTGTCATGGGCTCTGCCCTGCTGGAGGCCTCTAGAAAGAGTTTTTGAGACACATCTGTGGGAAGTAACACAGGCACAGCAGAGCCTTCCTTGGGACAGGGGGCTGGAATTGGTGATTCTCTATGGTGCCTTCAAGCCTTATGACTGCATGACTAACAGAAACCCCTGTAGTATGAAAACAGTAAGCCTGGCGTGGACTTCCTTTGCTGAAGTGCGATAAAGGAGAAAAGATGCTGGGGCTTGATTTGTGTTCCTTCTAGTCTGTCTCAAGGTGCTGACAGTATGTATTTCCTGCATTATGTAGGATGAAAAGGAGGGATGAATACAAGGGTGTCTTAATATCAAGTTCTTCATTTTAATTACCTACAAAAAAGAAAGAAGGTAATCTGTGCTTAATGCATGTGCACTGCACGCTACATTTTAGTACCTTTAGCTAAATGTAATTCTCTAGGCTGTGTTATGAAAAGGTCATTTAGGGTAAAATTTAGTGATATATATGTTTGGTTTTTTTGCAGTATCTGAGACACCAGCGATTAGACAGGTGTGATTTCTTGCTCAAAAATGAGAAGCTGGGGAAGACCACTGTAGGAATTTCTCAGAACTGTTGAATGGCAGTGCTTTATGCTGTGCTTATATTGGAACAGAAAAGAAAGAAGTTTCCTTGCCACATTTTGCAGGTTATGTTTGGTGATAAGCCATGGGAGGTCAGTAAATGACTACTGCTGGTTAACTCTGTCAAGAGTAGTACAGGAACTATGCTTGCTGCCCTGGGCAGGGAGCACACCAGATGTCCTTTCTGGTCCTGTTTTCTGTGCTTATATGGTGGTACTAGATTTTGGTGCAGATCCAGGCTTACCACTATGTCCACCCAGTGGAGGTGGATTTATGAAGGAGGGGTGGATAGGCTTATGGGCAGGGTAAAGGCTTTAATGTCTTTTTCTGCTTCTCTGTGCCACCAATCTGAGACATGTAATTTTGCATCTCTGATGCAATTGCAGGTCTCCCCACCTGTACATCCATCAGTGTCTGCTAAATGACAGGTTTTTGTTTAGGATTTGGGCAGAAGAGACTGAGATGTATGCATTTGGCTCCATGGGGAGACCTCCAGAGAACCACTGCTCATTTTCAGGATGTCCATTGTCAGGACTGGGTATGATTTCTGGGGTTACTAGCACCTAACATGTATATATGGTTCTGGCATTTAAAAAACTCTGTATTAGTTTTCTCCTGTGTTTCAGCATTTCTGCTGTTTGCTTATTGCTGACTGGGCAACAGCTAGCAGCGTGCTTTCTTCAGTAGCTGAAGACCTAGTTGTTTTAAGGATGACTATTTTTATAGTGTTCTTTTTCTTCAGTAATGCATCCAGGTAATACGAATATAAATATCAATTGACTGATTGCATCTTTAAGGCTGAGAGAACAGAATTACACTGGATTAATGTGGCTCACTAAACTGTACTGTGGATCTCACACAGTATTTCATCAACAATCAAAGCTGTTTGTCCTGTGTCTTCCAACTCAAGATAAGACTCAGGCTTTCTACTATATACACTCCTCTCTCTTACAGTCTGAACACCAAATTTACCACTGCTGTAAATGTGGCTTACTCAGCATCCTCAGCGGAGCAATGTCTACCAGGGGTTAATCCTGTGGCAAACATCCTCCGTACTATGTATGTACTTTGCAGCACAGATCTTGTGGATTTCTGCTTTCTTTCTTGTCATATGCCTTAAATCAGAGAGGATTTTAAATCTGTGCAGGAAATGGAGTCCTTGCTGTGGGCACAAGATTGGATCCTATAATTTGTAGGACAAATCTATCCCAGGCTTGTGCAGCTTTGGGGCTGCCTGCTACGAAGCCAGCCCTTCCTTATGAGGTGTTGCAGCAGTTGTGTCAGCAGGGAGGGCTGAACCTGTATGTCTCCATGATGTATGAAATCTTTTTTTATCATAAATGTTTAAGCACCAATCTATCTGAATAAAAGTTGAGTTTTGTATTAGATTAGGTTTTACCAAGGTTATCAGGTTATACCAAGTGGTACAGCTTTGTGGAAGCTCAGCAGAGGGAGGTATTGAGATGTACATGAATAACCACTCATTTATAATCTTAGCTTTTTGTGGGTTTTCTATCTGTGAGATGATTACAGCCAAAGTATGTGTTAGTGGAATAAATAGAAAAAATAATTAAAAGAAATGAAATTAAAACCGTAAGTGTACAGATTATCTTGCCACTTGATCTTTTGCATTGTCTCTGCGAAAGTTTGTCTGTATTTTCTGTATTGTATTTCTTCCACAACATTTGCCTGAAGGGCTGTCCTGCAACAACAGGAGAAGCAGAGCAGTTACTTTCTATGCAGGAAATATTCTGCTTTTAAACAGAATTTTCAAGAACTGCCATATCTTTTGTAAATGAAGAAGCAGTTGCTTCCTGAAATAAAGCATTGTTTTTCATTAGCTGGCTCATAGTTTTAGTACCTAGATGTGGGACAAGAAAGGAAAGGTCTCTGCAGTATGTTACTCATTACTTTGACATCTCACTATTAAACAAATTTAGGCATCTAGTCTACAATAGATATTATCGCTCCCTCAAGAGTAAATGATGACAGAAGCACCTGAAGGGACTGGTCTATCTAAAGACAGGCTTCTAAGGTAAAATGGCTTCTAAGATGCAATTTGCTTTTGGAGATTTTTCTTTCCCATGACTATAGGCAGAGCTCAGGTACCTGATTAAAAGTAAATGCCTTCATTTAAATGGTTAGTATCAGGTGGGTAAATCCAACATTATGAAGGTTCTTCCTTCTGGGAAAATAAGCAAAATAATTTCATTTAAACTTCATATCCAAATTGTGAGCTCTGAGCAAAATCAGAGTAAGGCATTTGTTTGAAATGATATTTGCTCTGGAATTATTTTGCAGTGCCTCCTTTTCCAGTGTAATATAAGCTTTGTGTGGTACAGTATGTGAGAGAGAGCCTGGCAGATCTGAGTCATAATGAGGACAGGAAATAACCCAGGTTGTTCTTTTCTTTAAATAGAACATTCTAAGTTTTGGGTTTTATGTGTGTTAGTGGTGGCAAATGAAAAGATGCCACAGAAGAAAATTTTTGGTTTAGAAGCAGAAAACCCCCAACTCGTAGCTGTCTTTAGACAGGTTTAGAGAAAACGTTTTGTTTCAGCCTGTTTTACACGTGAGACTCTTGTGTCGCAGGAATGTGAGTGCTGTGGTGTGCGTTTTGTTTTAAGTTACAGATTCGGGCATGTGTGACCGAATTTGAATTTGAGGAGTATGCAAGGAAAGAGTGAGGTGAGGCAGCATCTATGTGGGTGAAAGATGACAAAGCTCTGTGTGTTGTAGGTCTGAGCGTTTTGTGTCTCTTGGTCTGTAGTTTCAGAAGAGCATGATGGCTCTAGAAGGCAATATACATCACCTTGCCAGCTTCCATTAATGAAGAAACTTGGGAGCTCATGAGAGTAGTCGTGCTGACACAAGCCAGCAAGCAGGGCACTGAGTTGTTCAGGCAAGCTGCTGAAGGCAAAATGAGAGAGAATACCCATAGGATCAATTCACATGTAGGAACCTTTCCTCCCAGGTTAGGATTATGGAGGAAACAAGGCAGCTCTGTAATCTGCCATAATTGCAACAAATCAGGCTAACAGTTCTTCCCAGCTTTCATCCTTTTACAAGATACTTCTTTGGTTAGCAGAAACACCATGTCAGCGATACATGAAATTGTCATCAGACTGCTCTGTGGCCATTGTGCAGCCTCATCAGAATGCATGTCCGCAATACATGTGAACTGCAGACAATTAAAGGAACAAAACAAAAAGAAATGCCAGGATCTGAGCATCTGAGCAATGCTCAGCTTTAGTGGATGGAGCTGGGGGATGCTGGATCTCCTGTTCCACACAACTGTATAAACAGACTGCATCATATCCTTCCCAAGCAAGCCCTCTGAAGGAAATGTAGATGAGTGGAGCATTGAAGGGTGGCAAACAAACCCCTTTCCATCTATCTCTTTTTTTATTATTTTCTTTCTTTTTTTTTCTTTCTTTTTTTTTCTTTTTTTTTTTTTTTTTTTTTTTTTTTTTTTTGTTGTTTTTTTTGTTGCTTCTTTTT
>NDXB01000880.1:116635-152337 GCA_002631895.1 Agapornis roseicollis
ATTTTTTTTCTTTTTTTTTCTTTTTTTTTTTTTTTTTTTTTTTTTTTTTTTTTTTGTAATGAATAGGGGTGTTGTCAGCTGCCTGCATTGTGTTCATCACTGTCAGGGCTGGCAGTGTAACAGATAACTGTATGGATTCAAGGCCACCCAGGGAATGGAGCCTGACAGGACCTCATTCATCACTTCAATTTCAGAGGTCTCTATGGAAGAGCTGGCATCAAAGAAGTAATCAAGGCTCACAGGGCCATGTGGGGGTTTGGGAGGAGTGCTCTGCATTGCAAACAAACTGAGCTGTCAAATCTGTTTTGTAAATGAAGTGTTTTTGTGGAGGCAGTGTGTTTATAACTGTCACCTTCAGCGTACTCCCCATAATATACATCTACTGTGGCTACCTAGGTCTTTCCCCAACTTCCAGATAAAAAATTGCAATTGCAGTGAGAAGTTAAAAAGGTGCGTGTGGGGGGCAGTTTAAAACGTGGCTCATCCTTAATGGTTTGTGTAATCAGATAGCCTCTCTATCTTCAATTCTGGTCTGGGCATTCAAGCTCCATTCATCTCATGTAATTGGCACCGCAAGCATGATGCGGTCTAGAACACATGGTGCAATTTGCCACTGGCTGCATGGACTTCATGGCAGTAAATGAGTCTGCCCTCAAGATAAAAACATTCTGTTAATATGGGACCAAGAGGACAAAGGAGGAGGCATTTGTCAGCCGTGAGAGGCTCATATTCATAGCCCTTGTATATGAAATCATTCTGAGAGCTTTAGGCTCTTAGAATAAGAATAGGTGAGCAGTCTGCTCAGATGGGTGCCTTCTTGCCTGTCAGACAGGGAAGTTGTCTAGCTATCTATACATAAATTCTATAAGAAGGAGTTCATAAAAGGAAGTCACTCTGTACTAAAATTTTAAGGTAACATTTGCCTTGGTAGATTTTTCATGATTATTTTCTTCATTACTGCTCTTAAAGCCTTGTGTGCAATGGCTAGCTGGGTATGCTTTGTCTTCTGGCAGCTGAAGTTGTGAAGGGGGACTGTCATCCTGTAACCTGTGTGTGTCCTACCACTTCACCCATGTGGGCTATTCCCTGGAGATGACCCAGTGATGACAAACCACTTTGTTCAAGAGAACAAATGTACTTACGCATGACAATCTGAACATGCCCCGTTATGTGATTTTTGCACACAAGTTCTCCTCTTGTCCTTGATCCCCGAGGACATCAGATTCCTACCGAGTTTAACATGAACTTATGTGCTTTAGACTGGCAGGGTAAAAATTGGATTACCAGTTTCCTTTTGTGCTTTAAAACACAGTCATTTATGCTGCTTGGAAATCACATGTGTGTCCTAAGAATAGCTTTACATAATACAGGGAATGTTTGCTTCTAAGATGACCAGTTTTCTTCTAAGTTGTAAGCTCTCCTGAGGCAGCAGAATCTTAGTAAATCCTAGAAATAACACTGGTTAAATGCAGCTTTAGGTGAGAGAATAAAACAGCGAGAGATAGTTAAAGGCCTTTCCCTGTTTTGGTAGCATGGGTTACAATCAGTGTTGGCTACCTTAACAGTTTTTAAAGGCTTTCCCATGGCAAAAAGTTTACCACAGCCTGAGAAGAGTTTCCTGAGATGAAAATGATCTTTATTTGTACAAGACCATGCAACAGAAACCACCATCAGAGAACAATCCACTCCAGGGTGAGCCACAAGCTGCTTAACAGCAGCACTATTGCATGAATAAACTAATAAAGCTATCTGGAAAGGAGTTAATGGCTGTCATTGAGAAGGTATTTGACCAACAGGCAGTTGTAGGTTTTGCTGAAGGTGATGGAACTCCTGAACCTTTTTGCTTCTAGGAAAGTAGAGGAAGCAAAGGAAGGAATACACATTCCTATGTGCAGTGAGCACTGGAGGGAGCTGTAAGCTCCTCATTGGAAATGGGTCAGGGAACATGGGATTCATCAGATGCTGAGGATACAGGTTGATGGCCATGCTAAAGAAAGGGGATAAAAAGAAAGAGATGGGTGGGTGGTCCTGTGCCCCGCTGCTTTCCACTTTTATGTGCCTGTGCAGCCCAGAGGTAATTTGGCATGGCTGAGAGCTGGTAGTCTAGGGGGAAGGTTTCACTTTCAGATGAGAAATTGATTGGGCCACCTCAAAGACCAGGGGAATAAGGGTATGCTTTCTAGTAGCAGGGAGGTTCGAAAACCTTACCATAATGTATGCTAGATGAGGGATTTCTCTGGGACTTATTACAAACTCGGGGCAGGAGTAGTGAGAAGGAACTGGTTGCTCTTTAATTGTGCCTTCATGCCCCAGTCTCATCCACCTTGGAGCTCTCTCATTGATATCTACTGTGTAGGATTTTGTTTATGCTCTATGTGAACAAATGGGGTTGTAGCAAAGGGTACTTGAGTGCAAACAGTTCCCCCTAGCAGGCTAAGGAACAAGCTGAGAAGTCTTGAAACATGAGCTAGGTTCTCAGGCTAAAGGGTTAACAATGATCTAGCCCGGTAAAGAGGCACAAAGACCATTGCAGCTGTGGAGTCTGAGCAGGGTAAATTAATGTGAGAAGTGTTATGTGGTTGTACTATCACAGCTACCTGCAAATTCTCCTTCATGTTTCTTTTAGGAGTGGCATCTCTGGGGACAAGTCACTACCTCAGTGGTGGAAGGATGCTTTTGTTCAGGGAAGGGCACATGGATGACCAGGCTTTCTCCAGAACCTCACCTGTTTTTTAGAGGTATAATCATTCACCTTCATTTAATTTTGCTAACTGATCATCCATAAACTTCAGTAGTCAGCTAGTGAGAATGTAAGAAGGTTTAACAACATGTGGGATGGGAATGTTGATTAACAGAAGAACCACTTGCAAAATTCAGATACGTTTGGACTTTGCTCTAAAACTAGAGAATATTCAGACCTGCTGTTGTAATTTAGGACCGTCTTTTATTTACAGATGTGTTTATTACTGGCATGATAACTTCTTTGGGTATTTTCTATGCTATGGCATAGTGGGAAGTCTGTCAATAAGAATCACTGCATAAAAATAATGACTTTGGAAAAATTAATGTCTGAAATTTGGGGACAAAACGGGTCTGAGAGGAATTAAAAACCAAAATCCACGAGTATAGTGAGAAAGACTGTTTGAGAACAATGTTGGGTCTCACAGTGAAGGACTCGGACTACCAGCTAGTAGCTTCTGAGGTCATTTTGTTAAATGAACAGTTGTGTCCGGACCAGCTGCTCTACAGTGATGGAGCTTTAGACAAGGACATTGAAACTGATATGACAAATGATACAGTCATAATAGAGTGTTCTAATAGATACCCCATTCAATTAACTGACCAGAAGCAGAAGAAAAAAATCTAATTTGCAGTTATGATGCTATAAAATCTTGTAATCTGTGGGTGCAACATCCTAACTGCAATATTCACCCTTGGTTCCTTTTGCCACATGAACATGCATTTTTGGTATGAGCAATTGGATTCATTGCTATGGAACTAGTAAGAAATACATGTATTTAATTTTATTCAACATGCGTGGCCCTGGTGATGTTCACAGGATGTGTGAAGCCATCCAAGTCCAGTCACAATGCATATAGTAGAATCAGAGGTCAGAATTTGGCTGTTTAAAAAAAAGGATTAAAGTTCTCACAGGGGCATATCTGGATGTGCATGTGAATGTTGTCTTATGGTTTGAAGATGAGTTTGGCTTTGGCTGTATCCTATTGCCTGGGAGCAAGGTCTGAGACTGGAAGGGTGCTTCATGGGAAACAGCTGTGTAGAATATATAGAGAATGCGGAAGCATCATCCTCAGTGTATAGCAAGAGATAATTTTTCAAGGGCATGGAAGCCGCACGGTTGATAAGTGCCTTAGCCTTACAGACTTCAAAACCATTTTGATGTTATGGGTCAGCTAACATATTTGTCCCTCAAGTTATGTACAGAGAAAAGAAACATTTCTGTTGCTTTCCCAGCAGTTGGAAACTTTAGAAAGAGCTTGTACTCTCTTTTAGAATCCTCGTTTCCTCAGACATGCTCTCTAATACCGAGATCAGCTATGCTTAGATAGAATTTGAACCAAGAAACTGGGAATTGTGAACTGGGGATGAACTGCTCTGAGGTTACAAAGAAGAGGAGAGAAACCGGAATCTTTGCTGCTCTTTATTGCAATAGAGCCTAGAGCTAGAAATAGAAGCACAAAACAGCAAGGTGCTAGTTGTCAGCGACTTATTACCGATCTGGATTTGATGTTTACGGTTTGTGGACTGTCTGGGGAGAAAGGCAGCCTGTTTTTGCTAGGTGGAGCTGATGGGTCATGCAACTTTACAGTCTCCTTATGAGGTAATAAGGAAGCAAATAAAAACCCCTATTTCATTGCAAAAAGTGCAAGCTAATTGGTATACCCTGATTTTAATGAGTAGGTAAGATTTGTTGTGGCGGTGCAAGGGAAGAGAGAATGCTGGATAAAAGTTTACTGGGGTTCGCCTATGAAAAAATAGTTATGCTGCAGCAGCCCCTAAAACATAAGTAACTAGAAGCAATTCCTTTTGAGAACGGTGTACTAAATACCTACAAAGTAGCAGATGCTGTTCTGTTGCAGCAAACTGAAAAGACTGCCAGAAGGATATGGATAAGTTCTGCACTCTGTGAGGCTCAGAGGGAAGTTTAGGACAGAAAAGAAGAATAAACAGAGGTCTCAGCCATGCTGGCCTAGGCATTTTGTCATTTGTGTACTCCAGGGCTAACTATCAAGGGCTTTATATGCTGTCAGCAAGACCTCGTATCAGTATGTATTGTATTGTATTGACAATCCTTTCTGGGTAACGTAAAAGTTGAGGTATGCAGTTTATAAGTGCTAGGAGAGAGACCTCTATTTCTCTGCTAAATAAAACTGTTTTTCCATTAAAATTTGTGGTTGCAACCATGTATTATAAAAACATAAATATGGGAACACATTGAGCTGGGCTATCAATACATTTCATGGCAATGGTGACATCATATCACACATATATTTTGTGGTTTATTATGATAGTCCCAGAACCCTGGGAAGAATTTATGGCCTTCACAACTCACCAGTTATATTTATAATCACTCAAAAGACTCATTTGTATTTGGTAAGAATGCTTTTTTATATTTTTTTTAGATTTATTGTTTTTATTTATCTACACTACACTTCTTGAGTTTAAAGCTGATGTTCAGCAATTACTTCACAACAGTTTTTCTGTCATGCACCCAAATAGGATTCACCTTCCATAGCACTGTGCTATTTGTTAGTATCTTGAAGAGGTCTGAGTGCTCTGGCTGCAGTGTGTGGACGGGAAGTGTTGGTTGGCTTGTTTGATGCAATCAGTAATGTGTGAAAGAAATATTGTATGCTCAAGGTCACACTTGCATCTCTACAGCACGTAGCATGAGCAGTATCATTTGAAATCTTATGTGACAATTGAAGCTGCCAGAGCTAAAAGGAGAGGAGACTTCAGAATAGCATTGATTCAATTTTATTCCTCAGTTGTAAAAGATTTCTGTGCTTAAGAAACCCTTCAGGCTTCCTTTTCCATGGCTGCCTCTGTGTTGGTCCCCCAGCAGGCATGTTGGGGAGGTGATAAGGCACTTGCCTTGGAAGTGCTCACTGAAGCATCTTCAAATGTAACTTCAAAATTATTACCAAAGTGCTCCTTTTTCCATGCAGCCATTTAGAGATGGAGCCCAGAGCCAAATGGGTCTGTAGGACATTATCCATCTACTTCAGTGGGTTCTGCATGAAATCCTCACCTGTAGAGGTCCGCCTTTCTCTATTTGAATGTTTTTCTTCACTCTGAGTACATCCAACTAATTTACCCTTTGTCTTTCTGATGGGTCACTGTCAAATTTGGCCAATACAGAGCCAAATATGACAATTTGTTACTGGGGTATGTAATACAGGGGGAAGTGTCCTAAATGAGGGGAAACATGTTTGTTCTTGGATTCTTCTCAGTTGATACTAGAGTAGCCACTGCTCTGCTTTACATTCAGTGTGGCTCCTGGGAAAGAAACCGAGCCCTTCAAAGAGACTTCCCCCATGAAGCCAGCAATAAGGAGTTCCTGCATTTGAAGAATAGGCTACAGAAAAGGGGCATGAATCTAACATAAATGGGATGTGGGCTCAGAGAAGAGATTCCTGGTGATGTATGGATAGAATCTCCATTTAAAAAATATCTAGGAGGTAATTTTTCTTAATATGTGTTTTTCCATGTCATGTTTTCCAGTTGCCCTAGTGTGCACTGTCTCTGAGAGGACATGCTTTTCAGTTCCTCAGATATCCAGGGAGAGGGGTAATGGAATTATAGAATTATTTAGATTGGAAAAGGCCTGTAAAACTGAGTCTAGCCATTAACTCAGTACTGCCAAGCCCCCCACTAAGTGATGTTGTCAAGCACCACATCTACACGTCTTTTAAGTACCTTCAAGGATGGCGGCTCAAACCCTTCCCTGGGCAGCCTGTTCCAAAGCCTGATCCTTTTGGTGAAGAAATGTTTTCTAATATCCAATCTAAACCTCCCTTTGTGCAACGTGAGGCTGATTCCTCTCATCTTATCACTTGTTATTTGGGAGAAGAGACTGACACCAGCCTTTTTGTTCTTATGCAGACTTTGTTCTTTCCCATGCTTTGAGCTTCATGACTGAGTTGGTTGTACTTTTGATTAAAACATATATTTGTGTGGGTAGGAAAGGTCTTGGCAATGATGAGATGTGTGCGAAAAGAAGTATTGGATGTTTTTTTTCCTTTGAGCTGGTAGGTAAGAAGGAAGGCTGCTCATCGGAAGCCTGCTCTTCCCAAGTAGTAATTAAAAATGATTTTGCTGCACTGTATTTGCCTAGTAATTTCACCTTTCTTAATTCTGAGAGCAAACCGTCTGCTGGCATTAGTGATCCTCAGCATAAGAAGGATTTGGATCAAAATCCCACTTCTTAATCTTGTGCAGTCTGAAGTGTTTAACAGTTGATGAGGTTTGTTTTCTGAAGTTTGATAGCGGTGCCTCTGGGAGTTTAAGCAGTGGTGTAGTCCCTTCAAAATCAAGAATTCAGAGAATTAGGTCAAAATGCAGTCAGCAAGTTTTGCACAACTCTTTTCTTCACCTTGCACCGTCCTATTTAAATCTCTGTAAAGTGGCCATGAAGAGTCTTGTCTTCACTGTTAAAGAAAGGATTGTGTTTTTTTGAATTGCAATATTAAATGTGTGTCCCAAACTGAAAACACAAGGAAGAAATAGCTTGTTTTATCACAAGCTAAAATAAAATTGACTTGTAAGTGGAAGGATGATGCTGATCTCTAATGCTTTCAACTTCCTTCTGAGGTAAAACCAATTTACTTTTGTTCTGGTTTTCCAGAAATGTCGCTTTCATAATGGTGAAGAGAAAGTCTTGCATATGGTTATGACCTCGATTCCCAAAAGACAAATTATTTCAGTGAAAGTTTTTGTAATAAAGATAACGAATGAAATGAAAACCTTTCTGACATTGGGAACCTGAACTATTACTGACGAAACGTGCTGGGAAAGGCTTTCTGGGAGGTAATGTAACAGGTAGATTAATATTACACTGAAGGGATTCAATTTTTTTTGTCAGTCCTCTATGGGACGTGTAATTAGCAAAGCCTAATCCAACAAATTGACTTTAGTGAGTGCATAGTTCTCTGTTAAACCACTGTAAAAATAACATTACTGGAGCATCTTTGCAGAGAACTTCTTTTGAACTTGGGCCTGACTTTCCTTTGCCCCTTTCATTCTGCATAGTAATCTGAAGAAATGTGGTACAAAGATTGCTGGTGTCACGCTGATCGCTGGTCTGCATGTGTCCCAGGAGAGCAGAGAATGGGTTCCTTTATTTCTTCTTGCCTATTAAAGCCTCATTCACTAATTAGCCAAAGAATTCCCCTCACCTTTTTGCACTTATGCTGTCGATGACTCTTTTGCAGCTCTCCAATCTGAGCCTAGGCATTTCTGCACAATGTGTTTCCTTACAGCTCAGGCTGACTGCTGTTCTGGGCTGACAGGGCTATTTAGTATGTGAGCACTTGGGGTTGCCTAAAAGGCATTGCATTTAGGATCAGAAAATGCCTCAGGGGGTGTATAATTAAACTTTAAGACAGATTAAGTTTCTCTTCAGACACAGAAGAAAATATTTTGTCAGGAAGAGGTCTGAGATGTTACTTTAAGGATATGGGACTACAGCTGATGATGTGGGAGAAGGCATCTAGTTTTTCTGCTTGTGTCTTTCAGAGTTACCACAACTTCAACATATCTAGGTTGCTGCTATTTTGGCTCTGACTGGGGGTTTTGGTTTAGCAAATACTGTCAGGTTAAAAGCCCAATAGCTCTTTTCTTTTTGTGCAGTTCTGCCTTCTTCAGAAGCTGTTAACCTGTGGCTACTCTGAGCTATGATATTAATTCTGTTAGCATGTCTGTAACACTGCACACAGTGTTGTTTGTGACTGCTCCTCAGACTTGACTTTCCTGGTCTTTAGGTGATGTAATCATTGCAGTTCTGTTAGGGTGGTGAAGATTGTGAAGAGGTATTTAAAATTTGTTGAGTGTATCATTAGAAAAAAGTAAAATAGTTGTCTGTAGAACCACAAAATACCAGCCGGATCTTGTTTCTGTGATGCCTGCTAAGAGACAAGGTACCAGTTACCTGGATGTCTTGATGTGTTTGGGGAAGAAAAAAAGAAAGCATAGCAATTTAAGTGAAAACTGTAAAACCAAACCCAGTAATGGTCAGTACATGGACTTGAAAGGTGTCAGTTTTAAGCATGAATATTCCTGCAACTGACTATGAACTTTTTTATCTTACCCTACTTATCTAAACTGTTTCTCAATAGTTTTAAGAAGAAGGGCATTCTGTCACGTGTCGTGCTAACTCCAGTGGATAAAAAGGACTGATCTTACCTAAGCTGTATGAAATCAGAGAATTGGTTACTCTATAAAAGTTGCTCGGTTCTAAGACCAGTTTTAAATGTTAATAAATGAAGTAATACCAAGCATCTTAAATTTTCATTATATTTTCCAGTTCATCATATGGATTTATGCTAATTTCCAGGAAGAAGTAGCATAGGCTTTATGGTGTTTAGCAGGGGAAGCTGCTATCTTAAACTGTGCAAGGGTAATGTTTTAATATCTGACTAAATGTAATTCTTTTCATAATGAGTATGATTACTTGCCTCTGCTCAAGCCAACCTCATCTTTCTGGTGATGATGAAAGAACAGTGCTGAATTCCAAAGCAGCTGCTTCCCAGCTCAGGTTTGCGGTTCTTTGTTCTCTCTCTGAGTGTGGTAGTTAGTGGTTTGTTTGCAGGAAGACCAGGAAAAGTGGTGATGAGGTGAGGGATGTGTCCACTTGCTTGCTCAGTCTAGAAAAACATTTGGATTTTGTTTCTTCCCCTTCTGGATATTTAACTGAGAAGGAAGCTACACTTTTGTTAGGGTTTTACAACATTGAATATGTGCTTCTCTGATCTTTCCTTCCTTGAGCGTCTTTGTGCTTTGTTTTGTTAGCTGTCTGTTCTCATTAATAGAAAATAGAAAAAAATATTTGCAAATTGGACTTCAACAGATTAAGCCACCTTTAAATGTCTAAGGAGTAAATGAAAATTTTCATGTTTAAATGGGAAAAACCAAGCTAGAGGTGATAAAGAACTTCTACAAGTAATTAGTGTAAATTACGTTCTTTGATATTGGAAGAAGAAAACATTTCCGAAATGTTTATAGAAGAATTTTTTTGTGCAAATTTTATGGGGAATTAAAGAAAGCTTTGCTATGAAAAGTGGTGTCATTTAGCTTAATATTTGAGTATCAACTGTGGTGAAGGATGGATTTCAACCCAAGCACCTCCTCGAAGCACTCAGAGCACAACACAATCTATTTTAAAAACACTAAAGGGCTTTTCTAAAATGTCTTACTAAATTTGTTTTCCACAAATGAAATTCTATTTATACCAAACTTATTCCAAAAGGATCTCTCATCCTGCCCTGGTTGTGCGTGTGATGATTTTGTTTTCCCTCTGTGCTTTGTCCAAACCAGAATTCTTAACAACTTTATTTGCTGTTTGCAGTAAGAGACTTTAATGTGAAACAGACTTTATAAGATAAAAGTTAGCATCATCTTTCTGAATAACAGGTACTATGAAACTCTAACATAAACCAGGAGTTCCTATCTCTCTTAAGAGTCTCTCTGTACACTGTTTGTTATGGCTGTCAAGCCTCACCCTCTGAAGGGTGAGGTGATCTTTAAGAGATAAAGGAGAAATCTCCAGGAGTGCCCTTAATTTGCCTCAGCATTTTGTTAAACAAAATATATAACCACAAGCATCAGCAGAAGATTGCTCCATCTCTCACCATCTGTGTACAATTGTAGATAACCTATTAAGAGTGCAGCGGTGGTGATTACAGGTGGGACTGGAGGCTTCACTTTTTACTAGGGTTGCCTGATATTTCCCATTATAAGACTATTTTCTGTTCCATTTGATAACTTTCCAGGATTTGAGCTCATTTTCCATGCTGGGTGACTGCTTCCAGCTCTTGTGGTTTTCCATTTGTTTAGAGGAAATTTCAGTGTTGTAGGTTTTATTGTTTGTTGGTTTTGAGGAGACAAAAACAGAGAAAATGTCTTAAGAAAATAATCCTAGTGACCTTTATCTTTGGAGGTCCGGCTTCTCCTTTTCCCCCAGCTCTTCAGGGCAGATTCATATAGCTTTTTGCAGCAGGTCTGCCCTTGTATATCTGCATGCAGTTTAATTGTGTTTGTGGTGTGGGTGTGTTGTGGGTTGGTTTTTTGTTTGTTTTTCTTCTGGTCTTTAACCCCAAATCCTGCTTGTTTGGGCCATGCTGCAAACCTTAAAAACCTGGGGACCTCTTTATGGCTTTACAGTCCAAACCTCAGAACATTTGGGTGGCTGTTGGCTGGCAATGGCTGCCAGACCCCAAGTGAGTGTGATGCTGTTGTGCATAGGGGTGATGGAGCTGCAGAAGCACCTTCCTCATGAGGATGCTTTGAGGATGCTCTCAAAGTTCCTGACTGAAGGAATAGGGTCCTGTGTCTGCTACGTGCTGCATGTCCACGTCTGCATCTCTAGGTTATGTGCTGCAGCTGCCCATGGGAGACTTTTTTCTGGGGTACTTGGCACAGGCTTAGGGAGGTGAGTGAAGCAAAGGGCTGCCTCTCCCTTGGCTGCTGGAATGCATGGTTGTGAGATATTTCCTCCTCTGAAGGTGCTGGGAAGTGAGGAAGAAGCTGCCGGGTTGGGTACGAAAAGCACAAGTGACAGGGTGGCAGTGATACTGGAGTAGCTATGTAATGCCAGGATTAAGGATCCCCCTCTCATCACTCATGACAAGGAAGAGATGTTTTTTCCTGAAATCTTCTCTGCCATTCACAACATGCTTGCCACCCCCTCAGCAAATGCAGCAGGGATTTGACAAATGACAGTCTGTTTGACAGCGGCTGAACTAGGTTTGCCAACAAGACTCCTTTTGTGTTTCTGAATTTGACACTGGTTTTTTATTTTTGTTTCTTTCCCAGCCCATTACAGGGGCATGTTTGGTCTACACCCGTGGCTAGCCTTGCCCCTATAGATTATGAAGGGATGCTCAGCTGCAGGGATGAGAAAAGGAGCAATGAGGAGCACCATAAGGCTACTTACTGCCTCACTACAACAGTCTTTCAAAGAAGAAAGGAGTGTACTTAAACTGTTTTCTTTGTTCTTTGTACATGCTAACTGCAAAATGTCTGTCTAGTTGTGAACCACTCATTTGGCTGTGTAAGTCCATAGTGTTGCCTATAGCTGTTAACTGTTTAGGCTTGAAGTTACAGCACCTAGAAAATGCAAGCCTATTTAATACTCTTAACCTGTACCCATGACTTACATATTCCTCTGTATGAAACAAAACATGCACTTATTAAACCCTACAATTTAGTGTTGCTTACTTGCGTTGGTTATAGGGAAAACAAATAGTTTAAGTGCAATTACAGAATTGAGTATGCAGCATGTATTATTCATGCCTTGCCAGCACTCTTCTCTCCTTCCCTGCTGTGCTAATGTGGACAGTCCATAAGGTGTGGTATTTGGCAAACAGTCTGTGTGAAGTCTGCTTGGAGCTTGATCATCTGTATTATACACCATTTAGCATTTGTAACACAGCCAGAAAAAAGCCCCAAAACACAAAAGTTTATCTGTATGTAAAGGAGAATTATAGAAACTACTTGTTTCTCTCAGTGTTTGCAGTACCTCAAAAGCACATCCAGCTCAATTTCTGAGGGGGAAGATTGGATATGGTGCTGTACCCAGCCCAGCGTCCAACTTCACCCACTGCTCTATGTACCTGGAGACACCTCTGATGGGTGTCTCTTCCTTGAGCAGCTTCACAAGAGCCACAGCAGCTGATGAACACCCCACAGGATCTGCAAGAGCAGCAAGAGCCGTTCTACCCAGAGTTACATTTACTCCTTGCAGCTCATGTTTTTCTGGGGGTGAGAAGGGATTACTGATGAAAGGACTCAACAGGGGAGTAAATAAGAAAGGCACCGACTCTCAGGCCTTGAGTACTGAAGTGTACAATTTACCTTGAGTACTGAACATGTGCCAATTTAACTAGATTTTTGATGAAACTGATTTAGATGGCTGGTAGCTCGAGTGTGGACACTCTAAGAGGTTAAAGTGCAGTTAATGCTTTAAATGAATCAAGATTAGACCTAAATAAGGATCACTTTTAGGATACCAGTATAAGGAAAATACAGGGAAGCTTGTTCCTTATTTGCACACCTTAAACTAAAGCTTTCATCCTGCTTGAGCAAATAGTACACAAGGTTGAAGTAAATAAGTAACAACTGGTAGAGTTGATTAATAGCTTTTCATTATCTATTTATGGTTATATTATCTAAGGCTAGTCCATGATGGTTTGATAAAGGATAGGACTTTGTAAACATTTCTTCGTAATATGTCTGATACCTAGAGATAAGTCGATTCAGCAGAAGGGGAGAATTTCTTCATCTGTTTCAGGTTATCCTATGGTGTTGTAATGTCCCTGATTATTTTGTATAGCTCAGAGCCAGTGAGACTGCACAAGTGATACGTATGGGGGTTATTCTGAATGAGAATAGACAGGACATTGACTATGAGATGTAGTAATTTAGATATCAGAATAGGCATATATCTAAATTGTCAGGAATGTTATGGTTTGGCAGTTATTTTCTTACCAGTGAAAGGCAAAACCTGAAATGCTGGTGTACTGTAGCCAGGTGGTATGGCATCTTTCATACCTAGCACTGAGTTTTGCTAACTGGGCAGAAGAAATGACCAGCAGCGTGCAGTGGCCCTGCCTGACTCTGTCTGTCCTTCCTTCCAGGCCCCTGTGCTAGCACTAGCTTTCTACAAGAGCTCACTCTCCTGTTCAGTGCTCTAGAGAGCGCTGGCTCTGCCTGCACCAGCACAGCTGGAAGTGCAGCTTCTTTTTCACACTGCAGCCTCCGTAGACTGGATTTCAACTCTGTCCTGGGTTCAGCAGTAGCAGACACTTTTCTCCTTCTTGGTAGCTGGTGCAGTGCTGTGGTTTTGACTTCTGGCCTGGGAACGGTGCTGATAGCACCAATGGTTTTAGTTACTGCTCAAATGTTTACTCTGACCAAGGAGTTTCTGAGTCCTCTGCAAGGGAGGAGGGGAAGCCAGGAGGTAGCAAGGACAGGATACCTGACCCAAACTAGCCAAAGAGGTATTTCATACCACAGCATGTCATGCCCAGGATGTAACTGAGAGTTACCCGGAAAGGCTGGGGCTCTGTGGGGTTGGACTAGGTATCAGTCAGTGCTTGGTTGGCCAGGGTGTGGTGAGTTATCGGTTGATGGGTGGTGAGGTGCTACATTCTCTTGATATTTCCTTTATCATTATTATTATTGGTAGTAGCAGCAGTGATTTGTGTTATACCTTAGTTACTGAACTGTTCTTATTTCAACCTGTAGGAGTTGCATTTGTTTGATTCTCCTCCCCATCCCTCTGGGAGCAGGGAGAGAGCAAGAAACTGGGGGTTGAGTGAGTGAATGAGCTGCATGGTTGGGTTTCAACCATGACAAACTCTTAGCTGTCTGTATTCAATTTACAGGAAAATGCCACGATTTCTGCTTTGCCGCTTAATTTGCTCATAAGTTAAATAAACTATGCTTTGTCTGCAGGCAGTTTGCCTGTGCATCCTGTGTTTAATTCTTTCACAAGCCTTTTAGCCTGGTGAACTTGCTTGATTATGTTTTAAAATGCACTGAATCACAGCTGCTTATTCCTAGCCTGTATAGCAGTGAGACACAGCAGTGTCAGAGGAAATCATAGAAGTGTCACTCCAAGTACTGGGAAACAGGGACAACCGCAGCCCTGTGTGCCCTTTTGGTTACTTGGAGCACTGCATTTCTTCCTCCCTCTGGCTTTTTTCCCTAACAGTAGCAAAGAGTAATCGCTATCTCTGTTAGCTGTGCTAACTGCAATCCTAGATACATATTAAACTTGGATTGCCCAATTCCTTTAAAGAGCTATTAAGGTAACAACAGGAAACATGTAAATAGACTCCTTGCTCAGTACTGCTGCTTCCTCACAGGGTCATAGGTGCTTACCTGAGGGATAAAACCCAAGTTTATATATATTTATGTTTTTTAAGTGTTTTGATACTCTCTGAAGCCGGCACAGCTACGAATGTACTAGGCTGCCTTTTTGACTTTCTGAAATCTCAGCTGAATTGCTAACAAGGGTCCACTATGATAACTTTTATTCCTGCAAAGGTCAGAAACAGGAAGTGAATTTGACTCGTGATACCTGGTCTTGGTGAAAAGATTAAGCTCACACTTCAGATTTGTCTGTTCCACTTCTATCTGTCCCTTCCATTTGTTTTAACTCAGTTGTTGTGTCTTTACCTTGTATATAAAAATCATTTTGGGGTATGCTGTTGGCAAAAAGGGTTCGGACTTGACTGAACTATAGGCAAGAAGAGTGTTAAAGAAGCAACAATGAATTTAATGCTACATAGTGACTTCAGCACTAATGTATTTTGTTTTTAAAATCACTTTCTGCCATTACTTGCCTTGGTGTCCTCAGAAGTTTGCTCCTAACAAAATGTGTTCTTGAAAGTATTTTGGGAGTCACTGAAGGACAATGAAGGAAGGGTTAACTTTTTAGATGTCTTTGAAAGTAATTTTTCAGATGATAGACTTATTAAAATCAAAATGCATTCATCTTTGTGCATCACAACCATTGCTTCTGAAAATAAAAATGATTAAGTCACCAAAATTAATCACTGCTAGACTGACTTGCCTGGTAATTTAACTAGAGCACAGCCATTGAGGTATGGGTTAAGTAAGTGGGTTTCCAGAATAATGTTTTTTATTATGTCTTTGTCAGTCAGGGCAATTTATTCTGGAATTGTTGTCAGAGGAGAGAGCATGAAAAGGGTCACCCTAGAGTATGAAGCAGTCACTCATATCTATCAATCATGGATCTAAGCACATTTAAACTTGCTTGAGAAGTTCATTCTCCTGGTGAGGATTTATCTGATTCTTAATGCAAAAGCACTTTAAATACCAAATTGTATATAGAGCTCCATCCTGCACCTGATCAATCTTTCATGCTCTCCCATAGCTGCTGTGCTGCTGTCTCCAAGAGATTGCTCTGAAGACGGCTTGGGCTGTGCAGAAGAGCCCAGGAAGAGGGTCTGTGTTTCCCTTAAAGGAAATGGGAGTAGTTTGCCATTACTGGTATCTGGTAAAAAATGGAGAAGGAGGGATTTGGAAAACAAGAGGAAACATATCAGAGAAACAAATGCTTCTTTTGTATCCTGTCCCAAAACCTAAATGTGAAAATTTGGGGAGTTATGGTGTCAGAGATGAGTTGTTGCTGCTCTCCCTTGCAGCTGACTTGACTTTGTCCAGCCTCCTTTACTTCAGTTTATGAGGCTGCTGGTGCTGAAAGATAGTTTTAATAATGCTGACTGGGATGTCACCTTGGGCTTCAGTAGCTAGGTACAGTAGGCATGGCTAGCACCTGTGATGGTGGTAACAGTCTTTCTCTGGGTATACAAAGGGGTCTAAATTCCCTTAGGAGCTTCTGTAGGGGACAAAGCTAATTGTGCCACTGCTTTCTTTATGTTTGCAGTTGTGTCCTTCAATGATTCCTATCCCCAGAAAGACTGAGCCACAGTGTTGTTCTCTGCTACTGATGGTTTTCTTCCCTTCTGCTCCACTGTTGAGCATTATTTGAGCTGATGGGTGAAGAGGGGACATGCCACCCTTACACAAGGTACAGGGTACACACTGAGTGCAGGGGACTGGAGGTGGAGCCATCTCTTTATCTTTGAACATTTAAGGCCCATTCCTTTAATGGAAAACTGTCTTTCACTGCTGCATCCTACTAGCCTCTTGTTGCTGCTTCAAGGCTGTGGCAAAGATGTATGAATGATGTGGCATGGTGATGTGGCTGATGCCTATGATGCTGTTGTAAGCTATAGCTTGCCACACAGAGGGTTTGAACTGCAGTGGCCCTTATGTCAGGACAGAGCGTGACATTTTCCATTTGTTAGCCAGCACTCCCTTCTGAAGTGACTGGTCTTTCAAGTGCAAGACAAAGTGTAATAACTTTGTTTGGAGCTACACGTAACTACGGCTGGCTGCACAATTACCAATATTTTATTTAATGGGAGGGGAGGACGCAAGCAGGGGAATAAATGAAGTAACAGCTTGCTTTTAATATATTTGGACTATTTGGGTATCCTTGTGCCATTAATATTTTATCATTTATTAGGTAGATTATTTCAAAGCGGATTTGTTTCTGTCTTACCCCACTGGCCCCAGCAGTGTGTGGTCCCCATTTCCAAGGTGAGGAAGGTCAGCAGCACTGCTGAGTGATGTGTTAATAAATGAGAGGGGAAGAAGATGAACTGCCCGGTCCTGCCCAATCAGCTCCATCCTTTAGTTGCAGATTGACTCTAGGACATGCAAGGGCTGCCAAGTAGTTAACCTGCTGAAACAAAGAGTGCAGCTGCAATGAATAAACTGTCCTTTGGTGAAAACATCTTAATGCTTCCTTAATTACACCCCTGTAGGGTATACACATCTTAATAGCCAGCAGTGTCCACATGGAGACAGCAATTCAGACTTAACTCTTGCAAAGTTGTAGGGAGAATGGATAAATAACTCTTTTACTGTAGTTCTTGAAAAGTCGTAAAGGAGAAGAAACTGAAGTGGATTGGAGAACTGGGGTCTAAAGTGTTTGATGTTATTCTATTGCATTTCCTTTCCTTCCCCCATTGAAATAGTGATGTATGGGATAAAATTATGTCCTTACTGAACAGATTCTCACAGATTGTCTATTTGAATAGGAAAGTTTTACAATTCCAGCATAGCAGCACTAGAAATTGCCTTTTGTGAACAATACTATTCCAGTGTAATCACATGAAGAAGCAAATGCAGCTAGATTTATTAAAATCACTGATTCTTGGCTAGGCTAGTGTCTGTTTCCCCTTCAGGTAACACTGAATGTAGCTAACCAAATTGTCAGCTGAAATGGACATTGTAAGGAGAGGGTGATCACTGAGGTATGTATCCTGATTTTTTTTTTTTCCTTTCATATCTTGTTATAATTAATAACCAACCATCCTTTCACATAGTCAAATATGGGAAAATGGAATGAGTTTTGTCTGTTTTTAAAACTCATATCTGTGTTTGAATGGTTGTAAATTATTAAAGAAAATATGCTAGTGCATGAATCTGTCAAGATTTTCCCTTCAAGTCTGTGGGACACCTTCTGACAGCTGGCTAAGTGGCTTTTGAACACAGAACCACCTGTTTTCTTGAATGTCTGGCAGTTGCACATTAGGCCTAATATTTAGGGGTATCTGAGCCTATAATTAGTCAGCATGTTGAGGAACTCTGCTTTTGTAATGCTTTTATGAAAGTAGAAGTGATTTAACCTGGAAGCAAGAGGATGTGAAGTTACTGGAACCTAACAGCAAAGCAGATTTTCTGCTTGGACACTCTGCAGGCTGTTTATTTCTGTCCTATGCCTTGGGACCTGTGTACTCTTTAGTTTCTCTTGCTTGAGGTGCTGCAATACTGGCTGGCTCTTTATTTGGTCTTTTGAATGCTGTCTTCAATGACATGGGACCTAGAAGTTTGGATGCCTTGGGGCTTGAGGGTTTGTCGTTATCTCACCTCTCATTTTTCCTAAGTCTCTCTTGGATTCCCAGGTGGATCAGTGAAAAATTGACTTTTTGTTGAAGAAACTGAAAAGCCGAAGGGCTGGAGATGTTTTTGGATCCAATGTTGTCTTTGTGAAGTCTTCCATTTCAGAAATGTTTTTGTTTTCAACTATTTATGCCTCAGTGCATTTTGAAATGAAACGTTTCCAAGCATTTGGATGATGTGAAAATGAGAAGTTTTATAATGCAAACCGCATTTCAACTGTAATGACTCACCAAATTTGGTGTTAAAATAATTAATAGTGTCAGTTGCCTTAAGCCTGTGCTTGTCTGGAGCACAATAAACATGGTTCAAACATTGCCCAGTGTGCCCTAGTGTCTTCTGTGCAGCCTTATTCAAGGATCTGGCCAGGGACAATACATGGCCTTCCAGGAACCTTACTGGAAAACTAAATCTGTAGTCTGACCAGCTTCAGGCAAGATCCTTTTGCTCTGAGCAACTTTCTTCATTATAGGCAGGTGCCACAGTTTTTTAACCAAACCCTTTTTAAACCAAATCATTAGTTCCCCTCCTTTGTTTAAAACAATATAGGCATGCCTCCTGCCCGAGTCAGCAGCGTTTTGACCTCAAAAGACAAGATAGGAACTATTTGAGTACTTCTAGGGACTTTGCTGGAAGATACAAGCTTAGTGGGGGGAACATGAGACCTGAACAGAAGCAGCGTATATGATGCAGCAGTCAGTATCTCTGCTGATATCCCCTGAAAATGAAGAAAAGAAGCTCTTCAGGAAGAGCTAATGAAGATCAATTGAGAACAGAGCAATGAAATATATAATCCAAACTCTCCTGGATTTGTGAGGATAGGAATGTGGTTTGAGATTTGGCTCATTTCTGGGAAAACACAGTGAGAATAGATAGGAACAAAGTTTGCATCAGTCTGCAAGGGGCATGCCAGGCTACATCTCTTGAGCTTTCCCCAGAGGAAAGCTGTTGGTGTCAAAAGCTTAGTATTTTTTTTCTGACCTTCAAATGAAAACTTCAGGCAAATGCAGTCGGTAAATGGTAATCACTGCTGAACTGCAAATGAGATTGGAGTGACTCTGAGTGGGCTTTGTAAGTTATATCGCTAAAATTAAAGCTGCAGTAAACCCTTTGAATTTAATCTGAACGTTGGCTGTCATCAGTGGGTGAAAGATTTTAGGACATCTGAGCTTTAATTCTTTTAGTTTTAGTGGTAGAGTTCATATGGGAAATGAGAGAGAGGGAATAATATGCTTCCATCACGCTAGCATGAAACATCAGCCTTTGGTAGGCTATTCAGAAGAGTTGACACATTAAAATGAATGTAATATCAATATGATTATCAAGGCATATAAAGCTCAAAACAGTGCAAGCTCACTTTTTCCTTTTGACTCATTAGTTATACAAATCTGCACTGCCATTCTGCAGTGCTTACTACAGAAATACTAGTTTCCCCTGTAGTGCTGGCTTGCATCATTTTGCATGCTAATGCAATATTCTATTTCTAACTTGACGGTAATACATTAGCGAATACATGAGGCTATGGTTCCTCTGCTAATGTGATTGCAGCCATGCAGAAAATGCGAGGTTTGTCTTAAACAGGCCAGCTTCTGAGCATTCTCCTCATAGAAAATTCAATTTAAATAATTTCTAATTTAAATGTCTGCTTTATTTTCTTCCTTTCAGCTTTGATGCGCTTTTTTACTTCTCAGAAGAGCTCGATGTTTACTGCTAGTGGAGGAGGGTGGAAGTTAGTGCTGTTTGCCTTTGTCAGCTAATTATTTCAACCTTTGTCCTTCTCTCCTTGAAGGGGAGGTGTATTTTAATTATTGCGTGAGAGATTTATCTTGATTAGAACAGAAGAGCTTCAGTGCCTTTTCCAGAGAGGGAATGGAGACTTTTACATTTGGCTTTGGCTCCTTGTCTTTCTGGCACATCTGTATAGATGATGGTGAATTATACTGTAACTCCCCTTGTTTCCAAACACCGAGTCATAGGTGGCACTGTAAAACTCATGTATAGTCTGCTGGGCTCAGAGAGTGTAACAGGGAAATTGAAGTGGTTTTATTTTTTGTTTAAAAGTGAAAAAAGGTAGAAGAAAGCCTTTGTAAGGTCTTCTAAGAGATAAAGTAAGCTGGCTTAATGACGTAATCAAACCAAGGCTACACAACAACTCTAACAGCCACAGAATGGGATGTACATGGTGTGTTAATAGTGTCTTTCTCTGGTCAACAAGCCCTGGATGTGAAAAGCTGTGTGCCTGACTTTCCTCGCCTGGTGGCTACTACCAAAGTATTCACATGAGCAAGTCCTGGCTGGTGTCATGAAAAACACAGGAACAAAGGGAGGGTTTGGAGATGCCTAAGGTAGGGATATGGCCACAGCACAGTGGGTGCTCCACTGATGAGTTGGGGTGGCTTTGAACTGTATTGGGTGTGCAGGACATCCCTAGCACTGCATGCTGCTGGACAAGTGACCCCTGATGTCTTGCTTCCTCTCATGGTTGGGGATCTGGTTGATCAAGTGGCCCCATGACAGTGAAGTGCTGTCAGGGAGGTGGTCCTAGCACAGGAGCCACATCTACCATGGTTGTTAATTGTTTCTGCACTGCCTAGTCCAGAGATACTATGTCACAAGCTCTAATGTCTTTGGGTTGTTTTCTCAGAATAGGAAGGAAATAGATTGGGTGCTGTTGAAATTTGGGATAGCCCTTCTGAAGAATCTCAAGTTTTCAGGCAGAGACTGGGCAATGCATTTAAGTCAGTCATTTAGGGTCCAGCCCTCTCCCCATTAAAAACTCATAATTTTTAGACTTTGAATTTTTATGGTTATTATTTTTCATCAAGGATTGCTCATGTTGAGGGGAAAAAAATTATGTGCATATCAGTTCGCTTTGGGCTAATCTCAGGATGAGATACAATAGCTTAGGATCTGAGAAATAAGACTACTCAATTCTATCTTTCAATTCTTTTATGTATTATAAGCAGATTCCCTTCGCTCATAAAATATCCTCATACACTTTTTAAAGACGATTCTCTGTCTATTTCTATTATTCACAGTGCTTTGATATCTATATGTCAAAGAAATGCAGAAAAAGAAATCACCTTACAGCTGAGAGCAAGTGTGGAACACTTTAGCAGAAAAAGAGATATCTTTTTTTTTTTTTTTTTTTTAAGATATAAATAAAAATATGGATTATATTTGAAGTTAGTTCTTATTTATTCAGCAGCTATGAGAATGTTTTACAGAATAATGTAAAACTTATCCCTTTGTTTTATAGGGCAGTTTCTCTTTGCCTCTATAGACATCAGTGATTGGAGTGAATAACATTAATTTAATCCTGTCCCCTTTCACATTCGTGACAGCTTCTCTACTGACTGTAGTGAAGCCAGAATCTGTCTAATGTTTTAACTTGGGTGTTTGACAGAATTTAAACCTGGGTAAAGCTGTTTCTTGCCCGTGTTCTCATTTTATTTTTACTTACCTGTGGTTCTCCAGTGTGTAATAGGATGTTTATCCAGACTTCCATGTGCCAGCAGGAGTGTTGCATGAAACAAGAGCTGTTTGATCTTACCTTTCCTCTCTTAAGAGGTATCCTGCCCTATAAAAAACATGGCGAAGAAGTTATCCTTGTGTATGTCAAACTCTAGTCCTGGTGGGACTCAATAAAACTCTTGGGACAAAGCCCTGCTGTGGGTCTCCTCCTCAGTCACTGACCCTGGGCTCCCGGGAAAGCAGCCTATGGTTTCTCTCATTCCCATCTGGTCTGAGCTGATGAGGTCTGGCTCAAGCCAGACCAAACCTGCCCTCAGACCGTGGCCTAGGGTACAGATGGAATAATCAAATCATGAAAGGAAGACACAGTTGGATGATTTTTTGCTGTATCCTCTTTTTAATGGGTTCGGTAGAACATAGAATTGTTGAGGGTAGGAAAACACCTTTAAGATCATCAAGTCCAACCTTTACCCCAGCAGTGCCAAGGCCACCACTAAGCCATGTCACTGAGGACCTCATGTACGCATTTTTTGAATGCTTCCAGGGATGGTGATTCCACCACTTCCCTGGGCAGCTGTTCCAGTGCCTGAGTATCTCTTTAATGGAGAAATTTTTCCTAATATCATCGAAACCTCCCCTGGATGGCAGGGAATGGTATTGCCATCCCAAGAACTATGTTAAGGAATGTTTTAGTTTCTCGTGTCTATTAGCTCCTTCAAAAAGTTTCTGTAACAGTGTGGGTTTTTTAACATTAGACTTTTAACTAGGGGCTTAATTTCCTATACTGACAAACTGTAATTGTAAAATAGCATTTGAATGCTGAATGCTGCAGTTTTAAAGTGTTGTGGTAATATTACTAGTTGCAATTTGAATTTCAGTACTAGAATTTTTCAGAATGAGGGTTTTTTTTATGCAGTTTCTTTTCCAGGTTACCCATAGCAATGCACCGCCATGATCAGTCCAGTGGTAATTACTACTTCTTTCCCATTTTTCCTCACTTCTAAAGCAATCTCTGAGTGTGGCGGAGTTGTCTTTCTGGTCCAAAGAATACTATAAAGAACTACAGCTAAATCGCTGATGAGCTGTGTGGCTCTGTCAACTATTTGAATTGTCTGTCTTTCACATGATTTTAAACAGAAAAACACTTTTTTTGGGTCTCTCCAATACTATATAAAGACATAAAGGGTGGGGTTTTTTTGTTGTTGTAATTTTTCCCTCCAGAATTTTCAATTTGAGAGTTTTATTTTCAGAGTGCTATTTTTACAGTTTTGCTCCTTACCACTTGAGAGTTTGGAACGTTAAGAGTGTAATTGGTAGAGAAGAAAGGAGACAGAAACCAAGTATCCTTCTTGCCCTTTTTCTAAGGGAAACAAAGGAAATGTTAAGGTTTCTTAATTTTTTTTCTTACATTTCTAACCACCTTTAGTGTTTCATAGCTTCTCCAGCTTTGTAGGTGTCACACAGTGGAAAAGCTAATGTGATTTTTCTTCTGGATAGCTGAGTATCTCCTTCAATATTGAATGGATTTTGAAAAGCTAGTGTGAAAGCTGAACAAACAAAATATGCATCTTTGAAAACGCAAGGCACCTTTCAGTTGCATTGAACATCCTGAGAAAGCAGGAGTAAAGATGTCATATCTATTTCTACAACAGGCTGGTCTTTAGTTAAAGATGAAAATTTCCTTTTGAAATAACATAAGGGAAGCTTCTTTAAAACCACCCTGCCAGAAAACAGATTTAAATGACCCATGTTAACATAGCAGTCCAAAAATTGTCTACTTTTGTTGTGATTTGTTCTGTGGTAAAACTCTGACCCACTCACTTGAGCAACATCTTGCAGCTGCTGCTGTTGGCTAGAAGGGTTACAAGGGCATGTGGCTCTGTATCTAAGATTCACCCAAAAACCTGGTGTTTTTTTTTGCTTCAACTGCTGTCAGTTTTCTGAAGCTGCCCCCAAAAAGAGGTAAAAAGAAGCTACCAGTCCTGAGGCTTATATCCACAGGCTTGACCCATGACTAGTTGACATGCGGCCTAATCAATCTGTGGAGGAATATGCTTTGCTGCGTGAGCTTGCAAGCAGCCTTAACAGTGATGTGGACAAAGTGGATTTTTGTTGGTCAGTTTTGGTACAGAATCATGTCCCATCTGAATGTGCTTGCATGCTTACTAGGGTGCGCCCAAAAGCTAGCACGGCTTCAGCATCCTGTCAAAAAGAGAACGGTTTTGTTGATTAGAAGTCTCAACAGCGTATTCCTGTGGTCTAGGAAAGGAATTTAAATGTGAGGCATCTTTGTTACTAAAAGATTTTCAATCTCTAAAACACTAGAGATTTTGCGAATCAAAATGAAGTTCCCCAGAGTGCTTACAGGCATAAGGTCTCATATCTTGTCTCTCAGATGGAGAAGTGGATTGAAGTTTGGCTTGAAATGTTAATATCACAACTGAGAAAGCTGCTATATCATTCAACCTGACTCCAGAGGGAAAAGACCAATCACTTTAGAGTTAAGATGCATGAGTGAGAAAGTGCACATGGGCCAAGAATGATTGACGTTGAGAGGAATTTTATTTTTGCTCCACTGGATGATACCTGAGAAGCTCCCTGGGTTTAGAATAAATAAGGGTCACTGAAGAACGCTTCTCAAGGCTGCTGCTGCCACATAATCTATGGATATGATAACGAATCTCCATACTCTGGAGACTGGGATGCTGTATTTAAACTGTTTAAACCATGAACCGGTATATACAACAGCTTTCTTTTAGCTAGCAGCAGTGTAAAATGTGTTTAGTGAGGCTTGCTGGAAAGAGTAGGCTAAACATTTAGTTTTAAGAAAAATAAGACCAGCAGTCCCCTAGTTTCCACAAGCAGCCACCACATAATTTAGGCAATTGAATCTGTCATTCCAGATCCTAATCTGATAATGCAGTGGGAATCCTGCATCCATAAATGCTATGCATCCAGGCTATGGTTTGAAGAGTCTGGATTTATTGTTGAGTTACGTTCAATAAAACATGTCAGAATGCATTTCTTTTCAGGAGATGATACATAAACACTAAGTCTGGGTTTTGTAGCTATTTCATGAAATATAGTTGTTCAAAAGTATCTTAAAAAGTTAATGCAGTTAAGACTTTGCTAAGCCAGGTTGTGGCACCTCCAAAAATAAATGCAGTTTCAATAGAGTGACATCTCTTATAAAAGCTGAATGTGTCTTTCTTGAAATTCAGTTTTTGAAATGAGGCTCACAATTGCTTGGATTGTCAAAAGTATCTTGGCCAGTTTAGTGTGAGGACAGTAGCTGTGTGACTTTTCCTTTTTAGGTTGCAGAAGGCAAAAGGTCACAGGGAGGACAATATTTCTCTTCTGTATCAGAGCTTGCATTAGCTCTCATTAGGAAATTCTCTGTATTCGCATCTCAGCTTTGGCAATGCCAGCTGTAGGCTGTGTAATGAATCTGTACAGGGGCTACAAGGAAGGGAAATGAAAGCTAATAGTGTTGAAGCCCAGAAAAGTCTCCCAGTGCATGAGTATTATCTGTCTGAATCTGGTAATTCTATATCTGAATAGTATTTTGGGCTTCAGTTGTACTGATAACTGTACAGCGGGTTCCTGTTCAGACATCAAATGAAAATCAGAACTTTTACCTGGCTTTGTTTGGTTGACTTGAATCACTCTCTTAGGTGAATGCTTATTAGTTTTCCATCTTGTTTTTTCTAAGAACTTCTCTCCTTCCACTTCTCCCCCCCCCCCTTTTTTTTTGATTGGAACTAATCCCATTTAGAGGTGTTACTCATCGCATTAAAGACACTTTGGCTGTTGTGCTAAAGCGGTTCCTGAAAAAGTTGTGCTCCCAAAGCCTATTTTTTCCCATGTGTTAGTATAGTCACTTGAACCTCCAAATTCTGCAACTCTGGGAAGACTTCCTGCTTGTAAGAAGACGATAGTATCAAAAGCTGTATCTATGGTTGTTTCTCAGCTTCTTCAGTGGTAGTTCCAGAAGAATCCCCTATGACTTCCTAGAAAGAGCAAGGTTTTGGAAGGTTTTAATATTAATCTCTACAAAGTATGCTACTTACAGAATGCTGTATTCAGTTTCTATCATAATTTGGTTTCTATATTGATATTTAAGAATTTATTTTCAAATTATGTGCCTGTAAATGACTGAATAAGGCTGCAAAACTGGAAGAAAATGTCTCACTTCTTTAGCGTATATAAAAGTACACACAAGTATCAAAATGCATAGATTCTCTTTCATGCCTGGATATCTGATCCTGTTGAGAAACTATTGTACTGCTTGTGCATCAGACAAACATACGCATGTGCATCCCAGGAGACTAGGAAGAAAGGGTTTGTGGGTTTTCTTAGCGCTCCTAAAGCTGTTAAACCCCCTCACAGCACTATCTTGTAGATACCACCACCAGCAGAGGAGGCTTTTAGCAGCTATTAACTTCATGGCTTGAAACGACCCCAAATTGCATTTGAATGATTTGAAATAATATTTCTTAGTGGTTTTTTATATATTGAGCTTTTCAGAAAGAATCTTATTGACCAAATGTGCAAAAGCATTTCTAAGATGAACACTGTTGGTCCTCATCTTACTAGGGCAAAACCCCCAGTGCCTTCAGCTATAGAAGGCACCTGAAGTGCTATCACAGTGTTGTGATAAATATTAGCATTGCTTATGAATTTCAATTTTCCTATATTTCTGGAAAGCAATTATATTTAGGAGGAGGAGGTGTAATTCCGTGCCTGAAGTCTGCAGTAAGTTTTGGCATATTAGAAATTTTTACATATACAAAGAAAGTTTTTTGATTTTTTTTTTTGTTTCTTTTCCAAATGCTGGATTGGAAGTACTTTATGCCAGTTGGAAATCAAGCATAAACAATGTGTGGAGTTAGATCTACCGTTCTGCAACCGGAGGGTGGACAGGCTACAGATAGCCATATTGAGACCAACTGCTTTTGTGTAACATCCTTTGTTTGCTGGGCATTGTGTGACAGTGATATATTCAATGTGCTCTTTGCCTGGTATTTGAAGCATGGAACTCCCTGGAAATGAATTTTCTTTCCCGAGATGATAACCAGTTTACAGTAATTAATGTGATAAGTACAGCAGCTATAGCAGTCTCTAATTCCTTACTCTTAGAGCTAGAAATGATTAGAGATAGATATATCTTAAATCACTACATCTCCTGAGAAAAAGCCCTTTCAAAAGTCACATTCTTGTAGCAGGACTAGCAAAGACAGTGATCAAAGGAATTTTCCTTTGCTGGAGGGAATTATTCATGCTGGACTGAATGGAAAGAGTAAATGTAGGCTTATTTTAAAGACATGAATGCAATTTTGACTCTAGGCAGTGGAAAAAGTTTTGTGGGTTGATCCAAGAGTGCCTTGGCTCAGGAAGAAGGGTGTCTACAGGTTCTGCCTAGTGTGGATGAGCTTACTGCAGATGTCAACAGAGGATTAAGAAAATGGAGAAGAACATGTTTGGGAAGTGATGCCGTTAGTAGTGCTTCTGCTGGGGAGGGTTTATTATTTTTCTTTCTAAGGCTGGAACAGGAAGCACTGCAAGTGTTCTAAACTAAATGCATAATTTGGGAATATATGTGCTATGGTTATTTAAGTGCTTTCAAAATTTGCAAACAATTTTTTTCTCTATTAAATAGATCATCACTGAATTAGTAACTGAAATTAAGTTCTAGACCCTTTGTTTGATTTAAATTAACTTATTTTGAAAGAAAAGTCTAAACTGATAACAACCGAGGTACGTTGTCGGGTACACTTGACTTAACCACCTACAACCCAAGTGTATTTATACATCTAATCCAGATGACAAGCTAATAGTGCTCTTTACATTTCACAGCCTTTGCTGAGACAGCCATGAAGGCTGTTGGAAGGCAGTTTGACTGTTTCACTGGTATGGATGTTTTGCCCTAGAGATTAGCCTGGGATTGTTATCTTACAGATGAATTAGAAGATTAATTTTTGATTGCTAGATGAAGGACTAACGCAGATCTAAACCAAATATTCAGCAACTTTGGGTGGTTTAGAAAGAGGCCATGATTTTACTAATTAACAAGAGATTAGATCCTGAAAAGTACTGTGCAGCCAACCTGTTTTGTTATCCTTCTCAGTAAGCACAACTTTTACTCTGTCACAAAATCGCTAATAATTTAGTGTGTATAGACTTGAGGATAGTAAAGCTTTGTGTTGTTCTGGGTTGACCCTTCTGCCTGATTTAAAGGCCATTGTGAAACAGCTCTGAGGAGAATCCCAACATCTTTCACCACAAATGTGAAAGCTTTGATGTGAGTGCTGAAGTTAAAGCCTGCTGCAAGGACAGAATTAGATAGCTAATTTCTTTGTGAGCTTGCGTTGGAATAAAGTAAAGATTATACTGAACATGAGTCTGACAAGTGTTTATGGATGTTATATATCTCTCTTCCTCTTTTTTTTTTTTTTTTTTTTTAAATAAATGGTATTTGCACAATCTGAAAGTGCTTCTGAGGAAAAATCAACAAGATGTGTGGTGCTTCCTGCATGTTTTAAACTCAGTTTCCTGTCAACTGTGTGGGGAGCTTGTCCATCTCCCAGATATGTGCTAGAACTTTGAGGAATTCTCTTCGAAATACTAAGATAAATCTCCCATCAGATCCACTTGTAAGATTGGTGTTCTAGCATTTAGCAAGTCCTGTATCTCCTGTATTCTCTCTGCTTTCAGGCAGGCTGCCTTTTTTCATTTGGAGCCAGAGTGGAGATCAGCCTTTGGCTACTGAAAAGCTGTGTGGCTGCTGTCCCGTGCCCACAGTGATGTGTTTGTGCCTCCCTGGTGACTCTGGGAGGGGAGAAGTGGATGATACTCCAAAAGAGTAGCTTCCCTCGCCACCTGAATTTCAGGTGATTCTGGTATCGGTTGCAGCAAGCAGTAGTGAAATTCTATTCTGCCTCAGTAAGATCTTTATCTTGTGTTTGCAGGTATATTCCCATGCATTTCCTCGCAGTGTTGGGCCTTTCCTTGCTTAACTTTAGCCAATATTTTGGAATGAGATATATCATCATTTTATATCTTAGAAGCAAATAAATTTTTTATTTTTTTTTTTTTTTAGATCTCCCTAATTCCTATTTAATTACAATTTTTTAAAACCACTTAGGATAGAGTGGTATATGCTCCTCATTGTGTGCAAGGGGCCCAGCTATTTCTAGCATGATGATGTTTACATGAAAAGTTATGAAGCTGCTGTTTTCACTCATGTGGAGTAATAGTTTTGCAGAAATCAGCTGGACTATTATTGAAGCAAAATACCACTCAGCATGAGGAAGGCTGGTAGGAGAAGGCAATGCACAGCTCAAAGCTTTAGCAAGGTCTTGTAATAGCAAGATTGTTTGTCTCCTTGTCCTAAATGGAGGCATCTGCACTGTGGCAGAACACAGGAGCATCTGTGATTGAAAAATGATGCCATGTGCTGATGTGTGTGCCGGCAAGCTCTGAGGACACATTTGACATGGTGTGCCTATTCTGTGAAGCAGCAATGAAGCAGTTAAGATAGATGGGAATCATGCAGCTAAAAATCCTGCATGTAGTTTGAAAACTCATCCAAGGTACTTACAGACCATTTTTATTGCTGTCCCTCAGGATTTGTGCACAGCTTCTGGAAAACACAGTGTATGCTGCTGATAGAGATATGTCTCCTTTTTCTGCCATCCAAATGCCAAACAAAGAGGAATGGAAACTAAATGAAGCAGAGTGCTTTTGTTCATGAACTGAGACATTTATGGCTATTTGTAAAATGCTGAGGAACTTGGTCTGCTGCTGAGAAGCAAAGATAACAAGTAAAACCTGTCACTGGCAGGGTGTTTTGGGGTCAGCTTCATTCGCAGGGTGCGTCATTGCCTGGATGCCCAAAGTAGTGAGCAGATCCTTGCCTAAACAACAGGCCTGAGGAGGTTTTTAAAGACTCCAGCCATTAGCTTTGTATCTAAGATGGGGAGTTCAGGTGGCACTCTATGCTGACCCTTCTTTCTACACAGGGATCTACCTCATACTAGCCATTGGTAAAAGCATATTTGAGATTTGCTTTTGTGTTCTTTCAGAACAGCCCCAGTCATTATTTGCAGGATATATCAGAGAATGGTCTTTTGTTGTGCTTCATAATTTGTAAGTAATTAATTGTAATAAAGGGTGGTCCTAGAGCTTATCTGGCATTACCTGTAGTTACAAGACTCCAACGCTTACGTGTGGGTTTTCTTTGCCTTTTTGGTTTGTTTGGTTTGGTTTTTGGTTTTTTGTTGTTGTTTTTTTTTTGTGTGTGTGTTCATATGGGCGTATTGGATATACTGGACTGAATCCACCTAGTTACACGGTAACCAGAGCTGCGCCCATAGCACTGCAGTATATTGTAATTCTAAGACTAATGAATTACTATTGAATGCTTTTTAAATCTGTGTAGTGCCTTTTAGAATTGAGTACACATAATGTTCTTGTACCTCTAGTTTTCTGATGTGAATAAAGGTCTGTAGGAAGAAGTCTGGCTTTTTACTAGCTGGAAAAATTAAAGCAGCTTCCAGATACTTATGTCAGATCATTTTTTTTTTTTATTTCCTTCTGTCTCAGGAAGAAAGTCAAAGTAATCAAAGTATCTATAAGCACATTACCATAATGCCTTGAATGCCAGCATAAGTCTAACTGTGGGCTTCNCAGATACTTATGTCAGATCATTTTTTTTTTTATTTCCTTCTGTCTCAGGAAGAAAGTCAAAGTAATCAAAGTATCTATAAGCACATTACCATAATGCCTTGAATGCCAGCATAAGTCTAACTGTGGGCTTCAAAAGCAATTGTTTTGTATGGAGCAGTGCTTGCTGTATTGCTAGATACATACTCCTTGGCTATCTGCTGTACTTCAAAAATGTAAGATCATCTTTAAGTCTCATTGGGATAGGCCAGGGGAGGCTGGCTAGAGGGACATGAATGTAATGTTAATAGAGGCACTTCTAATGTTAACATCCCTTTTAAAGCATCAGCAATAAACGTTGGAATAAGGTTTTCCTGGGAGGTTAACAATGCTAAGTTAAAGGTGTGTCATTTTCTGCTGCTGCTGTAATCTAGTCTTACTAACCAGGCAGGACTGTTTTAACACTCCACATTGTGTCTGAGTTACAGCCACAGCTACAGCACTCTGGACTGCCTGGGAATCTTTCATTGCTACCTTTCTCCACATCCATTTGCAGTATCACCGTTGCAATGAAAGAGATCAATGAACAGAGAGAAAATGAAAGAGACTGTTGTATTAGAATGCATTAGTGTTCCCAAAATATATTGGACAATAAAATTGGTTGCTTGTTTTCATTACAAATACACTATGGCTTATATTATATTATACAAGTGAGACCATTCTTTTAACAATGACTTTAATGAGGATGATGTACTGAAAACCTTAGTTTGTTCATCCAACAGTACTGATATTGAAATTTTATATCCTTTTTCTAATAGCTTTTTTATTAAATGAAAGTTTGCATTTAAAGTACAAAGATTTCTTTAATTTCAATCTGCTAATCAAAATTGGCACATCAGTAGGAGTTTTACAGATGTTATATTGCTGGGCAGAGGAGGGCTACTTGCAATGCAGCTTGAATTACCTTAGAAATGTGACATTTCTACATTATGGTGGATATAAACATAATTTTCCTAAATTAAGGAATGAAATCTTGAGGATAGAACTCAATTATTCTCTTTTAAAGGTGTTTAATTGTTTAAGATGCTGCTTATTTTTCCACAGATGGCAAGGATGTGAGAAGAACATTAGGTTACCAAGTGGGAAGTGCGGGAAACAAAGTATCAGGATGGTTTCCGGTGTGTGTAGCATTGAAGTGGCTGTAGTCATTAAGAGCATGTTGTTAGACCAGTGTTTGGAGGTTATTGTTTTGGGCATATCATCCTTTGCTTTGTTTTTGTGATGTGATGCAGTACAACTGATGTGGGAAAAGGTATTCAAGGTTCTCAAAATGTTTGCATTGCCGCTTTCCATGTTGATAGACTGGGTAGGATTTTGTTATTTTAACTGATTTTCACCAGTAAAATATTTACTGTTTGGTGACTGATGCGCCTGCCACAGTGTTTATGTCTGAACAATTTTAACTTCTCTTTTCACTGTACTTGGCCCAAGTAACGAAAGGGGTATTATCATATATCAGAATTTTTTATACCAATGGATACATGCTTAAAATCAAATAGGTGTATGCATAGGTTTCTGGTAAGGAAAGCGTGCATTCTATTGGAAAGTTAAATGTATGAGACCTTGTTTTCTTTTAAGAAAAATAACATGATGGTTTAATTCTCTATTCCAGAAGAGCTTTCAGATCTGTCCTCTCTGCTCCAGTTACTCAGGATGCAGACCATACACAGTTATTATGGGGAGCTCTAACAACCAACCAAACCTTTATCTAAACCTCCATATGGCACATCACTGAAGTACCTAGAAATGTGCACTTTTGTCTTTGGTCATTTCATACAGAAAATACAATTAGACTTGGCTGTCAAACAGATGAAATCTGTCATACTTCTCCTGTAGGAGCTGAACTTGGTCCAGCCCAATAAATACCAAAAATACCCATAAAATTGCAAGCAGAGCCTGTGGTTTCAGTGCACAAGGGCTAAGAATCTGTGGAGTCTGGCAGGTGTCACTTTTTTGGCTGAACAGCCTGTTTCTGTGATCAGTACTGTTTCCCTACTCCCCTGCACTAAAAGCCACTGCAATAAAGAAGCAGATGGCTTCACCATACCTTCCCTCAAAGGGCAGTTTCCTTCAGAAAATGGAGCTCTGTTGCTTTCTTAGGAACAATCTGAAAGTCAAGATTCATTCAAATTGTCTTACTAAAGTAACCTTACAAAATGGTTTCTTTTTACTGTTCCTTCTTGTATTTTCATACTATTAATGTGGCCAACCTGTTTTAGACATGTCAAAAGGAGCAAAAACCCACAATTCAATCACAAGGTTTGTAATGTCTTGTTTTCTTGTTCCTGGGGTATCAGGGAATAACCCATATCTCGCAGATCTGTTTGTTATTTGTAATCCTTTAGGTGATATTAGATAGGCTTAATGCCCTCAAGTGTAGTCATGGTTAACTGTCGTGGTTTAAACCCAACCAACCACGCAGCTCGTTCACTCACTCAACCCCCCTTTCTTGCCCTCCCCTGCTTCCAGAGAGATGGGGGAGAATCAAAAGAATGCAACTTCCACAGGTTGAGATAAGAACAGTTCAGTAACTAAGGTATAACACAAATCACTGCTGCTACCACCAATAATAATAATGATAAAGGAAAAGCATACAGCATCCCGTCAACCACCGACAGAAAACTCACGACACCCCACCAACCGAGTGCTGACCGACCACCTCCTCCAACCACCCCGAGAGAGCTAGGCCTTCCAGATCACCCCCAGTTACCTCCTGGGCATGACGTGCTATGGTATGGAATACCTCTTTGGTCAGTTTGGTCCTGTCAGTACAGTCCTGTCCCTCCTTCCTCCCAGCTTCCCCTCCTCCCCGGCAGAGCATGAGGCTCACAAAGTCCTTGGTCAGGGCAAACATCGCTCAGCAACAACCAAAAACATCGGCCTTATCAGCCTTGTTCCTGGGTTAAGTCAAAACACAGCTACTAAAGAGAAGAAAAACTGACTGCCACTGCTGAACCCAGGACATTAACTATGGGCCAGCAGCTTTGTCTTAGGTTATGTGGAGGGTCTGGGCAGTGTGGAGTTGTGCAGATTCCTGGTTGTTGAATCCCGTCTTTCAAGGATGAGGGCAACAGATGCCCTTGATAGACAGAAAAGCTGAAGAATAAAGCAATTTTGCAGACTAATGATCACCAGTGGTGTGACACACGTTTTCTTTCAGATGATTTCTGACAAAATGCTTTTACACGTGTGTGTGATGATTTTATTTTCAAAAGGGTGCAGCCCTTTTGTTACTGAATTTCTCAGTGCAGAAGTTCCTGCATTATAGTGTCTGCCAAGAGGTTTTGAGGGATTGCCTGTGTCTTTCTTGACACATCGTTGTATTTTGTACTGTAAACCTAACAAGTAGGTGGAATTAACTGATCTTCACTGGTGTAATGACTATGTGTCATGACTATGTGTCATAACTATACGTCATCTCGATCATGATTTGCAAGGATGAAATCCATTCGGCAAATCGATCCTTTTGGATGACATATGTTAACATAGCATTGAATGCCCTTTTCATTTTTTTTTTTAATGTCCCGTTCTATAAAGATGCTATATGACAGTTAATAACTGCCTGGGTTTGATGGTCTGTCTTCNACATATGTTAACATAGCATTGAATGCCCTTTTCATTTTTTTTTTAATGTCCCGTTCTATAAAGATGCTATATGACAGTTAATAACTGCCTGGGTTTGATGGTCTGTCTTCTCCTTCCATCTCTTCAGTCATTCTGCTATTGCAAACAGTTCAGGAATTGTGCTGGCTGGTCCCCACACATTCATAACTGTGTGTCATTCATTAATTGCATAGAGCCCTGACTCTATCTGAAAGAACAGCACTAGTTGGTAAGTCACTTAAAGATCACATAAAGATGTATTTACTCTACATCTGCCAAATACACTTTACACTGCTCCTTATCTTGCATTATGGCTGCCAGAGCCTGTTGTGTCTATGTTACACCGCTATAGTGACACATGTGCCCTCTTGGTCATTATAAGAATGAGTGTGTTAATGGCCTGTGTTTAATAGGCTTGGGACCATGTTATTTGCTGCCTGCTGGTGATCACAAGGTTGTGCTTGTGCCTTTGTGCATGAGAAGTGTCTTCAGGAGGTGGAGGGCGTCAGACCTTTGTATGGTGCTGGGAGAGCTTGTTCATAGTGCTGCCTCAGGTTTAGTTTACTTTTTGCATTTCGGTCACTTGAATGGACAGCTGCCCATAATTTTAACTCTAGGGTTCAATCTGGTAGGATTTGTTGTTAAAGAACTCCTTTTTAAAGGCTTTCTCAAGCACCAGCTTCACAGCTTATTTTTGAATAGGCGAGTGCCTGGACTACAGGAAATAGCTGCTATAATTAGGGTCAAAGGGGGAACTCTGGCAGTGTAGTGGATGGAGAAACATGAAGTTGCTATTGCTGTCCTATTTCCAGGTATCAAGAACAGAAGTTTCCTGGGAAGATAGTAGAAGGTGAAGTATGACCTCTGTCTATAGGTGGTGTGTATACTCAGTGGAAATAAAGCTTAAATTTCCAGGTGCTGTTAAGGTTTTCCCAAAACTGTATTGAACAATACGATGAGGGAGGAGAGGGTGTGAATCACATTTTAGAGAGCTTCCTGCATCTCAATTTCCTTTTCTAGCATTGTGGTTTTGTTCATGGTTATGACAGCACAGTCTTGACTCGCCATCATCTTCACTTGCAATGTTTCTATTCAGTATGAGATGTGTCACTTTGACAGGAGGCCTCTCAGGACATTAATAGTGCACCAAGGAGTCTAGGTTTAATCTAGAAAGACATACAGAATCCATTTAAGTGCAGTGCATCTCAGATACTGCCATGGTAAAAGTAAAACAATAGCAGGATGCTCTAAGGGGGTGATACATGCAGGTGTAGCTAGTTCATATGCTTTGTCTTGTACTTTTTTCAGCTTCCAATAGTTTGTGCTGAAACTGAAAGGCACCTCCTGGCAATTATTTGAAATTCTTGCTACTGTACTAAAAAACTTCAGCAAAACTGAGGGCATGGAGAACAGTTCAACGGTAGATTGAATACAGGGTAAATGTAAGTGTATGACTGTCATCGACTACCTAGGGCACCGAGTCTTGTACCAAGAATCTTAAGCAGCAGTATAGTAAACAATAAAGTGTCCTAGAAGTCTTTGATAACCTGATAAGTGTGCTTTGCATTCTGCCTTGAAGACTGGTTTCTGTGAGGTTTGTTTCTTTGCTTGGAGTTTTTCCCTTCCCACTCCCTCCTGCCTTTTTTTTTCTTTTTTTTTTT
>NDXB01000880.1:153609-164672 GCA_002631895.1 Agapornis roseicollis
GCACACAGGAACAGACTTTTCCTGCGCCCTCAAGATCTCTGTTTTGAGGCACACCCATCTTTCCTGAACTCCTTTGTTTTCAAGGGCAGTTTCCCAAGGAACTCTCCGAATGAGCCTCCTAAACAGGCCAAAATCTGCCCTCCGGAAGTCCAACGTAAAGGTCTTATTGATGTTCCTCCTGATTTCACTAAGTATTGAGAACTCCACAATTTCATGATCACTGTGCCCCAGGCGGCCTCCAACCTCCACATCACCCACCAGTTCATCTCTATTGGCAAACAACAGGTCTAACATAGACCCTCCCCTGGTAGTCTCACTTACCAGCTGTGACAGAAAGTTATCCTCCACACACTCTAGAAACTTTCTGGACTGCCTTTTTTCTGCTGTATGAAGTTCCCAACATATATCTGGTAGGTTGAAGTCGCCTACAAGAACAAGGGCTGAAGATCCAGAAACATTCTCCAGTTGCTTATAAGACAAGTTGTCCACTTCTTCTTTTTGGTTGGGCAGACGATAACAGACCCCCAATATGATATCAGCCTTGCTGGCCTTCCCCTTGAATCTTACCCATAAGCATTCAACTTCATCATCATTAGTTTCAATACCCATAACATCTAAGACCTCCCTAACATAAGGGGACACCCCTCCACCTCTTCTCCCTTTTCTGTCTTCTGAAGAGCTTGTAGCCATCCAGCGCAGTGTTCCAGCTATTCAGCTCATCCCAGCGTGTTTCTGTGATGGCAACTATATCATAGCCATGTTGTCGCACCATGACTTCCAGCTCCTCTTGTTTGTTGCCCATGCTACATGCATTAGTATACATGCACCTTCAGCTGGTCCATCAATTTCACCACCAACCCAGGCCGATTACCCTTGGACCTGCCCCCAGGCAGTCCATCTGCATCCCCTTTCCCCTTCAAACCTAGTTTAAAGCCCTTTCAATGAGTTCTGCCAGTTCATGAGCAAAAATTCTTCTGCCCTTAACAGAGAGATGCAACCCATCCGCATCCAGCAGGCCAGGTGCCATAAAGGTTGTCCCATGGTCAAAGAACCCAATGATCTGCCGACGACACCAACCCTTGAGCTACTTGTTGATGATGTGGGTTCTCCTGTTCCTTTCATTGAATTTTTCTGCTACCAAAGGGAAAAGACCACTTGGACTCCTGCCCTATCAACCATTTGACCCAGTGCTCTAAAGTCCTTTTTAATTTCCCTAACACTGCTCCTCTCAATCTTGTCACTGCCAGCCTGGACTATCAGCAGTGGATAATAATCAGAGGGCTGAATCAGCCCAGGGAGTTTCTCAGTGATCTCCCGAATCCGGATCCCAGGGAGGCAGCAGACCTCCCTGTGGGTTGGGTCCAGTCAGCATACGGGAACCTCCGTTACCCTTAGAAGCGAGTCCCCCACTACAACTACCCTTCTTTTCTTTTTGACGTTAGAGGTGATGATTTGTCTTACAGATGAAGCATAGTTGGGAGTCTCATTGGGTAAATTATTGTTTTCTAAATCGTCTGGCTGACCCTCTAGATCCTCCAGATCCAGGGTCTCATACCTGTTCTGAAGTGGTATCTGGGTAGATGATGGGGGTCGGGAGGAATTGTTATTATTACCTCTCTGAACGGTGACCCATTTTGAATCCTCTTCATCAACCAGGTGCCCTCCTATTTCTTCGCAGTTGGAGGCATGGGAGTCTTCTGACTCCTGGTGGGTGTCCCTCAAGGTTTCAAGAGTGGAACTCCACCAGTCTATTTCCCTTTCACTTTCCCTAATACTCCTTAGTCTTTCAACTTCTTCCTTCAGCTCAGCCACCAATGAGAGGAGATTACTTACCTGTTCACACCTCAGGCAAATGTCTTCTGCCCCTGGTACAGCAGATAAGCTCAAACACTCTGCACAGGAAGGGGTCTGTACAGACACATCCTTTTTGGAGGGTTCCGTTAGGTTGCCTACAATCACGCTCACTACAGGTTTTGAACGCGTAGAAACCATCAATGCCTAAAGCCCTGAAAAACTAGTCAATAACTGAATTACAGCAAACAACAGACTAGGCTTACTAGACTGCCTGCTTGCCCTGCCTGCATGAACTGCCATGCAAACTGCCTCTCTATAGTCCAGTTACAACTCTGTTAGCCTACTCCTGTTTGCTGTGCTCCAGGTCACCGTGCTCCCTGGAAGTTCTTAGCCTTAAATACTGGAAGCACTGAAACACTGGAAGACATGAAACTCTCCTAGGTTCTGTACTGTATCTGTGAGCAGTCTGTGGATGTTTCACATAACTTAGTTTACTTCAAATGATAGTAGATATTTATGTGAGGCCAACTGAATTGAGATCTACACATTTTCTTTACTGTGAGTTGAAAACCTTTACTGTGAGCTGAAAACCTGTTCCAAGTGTGTTGTCATCAGAGTCTCATATGGCACCAGGCTACTCTGTTTAGTCTACTGAATATGTTCTGGGGATCTTAAAACTTTTAACTCAGGCTTTGATACAGGTGAGTTTACAAAGGTCTATATTTAAATACTCCATTTCAGGAAATGAATATGTATTTGTAGGCTACAATGAAGGTGATATTGAGTTGTCTGTTTTGACATGTGATGACTTGCATTCCATAAATATCCAGTGAATATAACAAGACTTTATGCAAATAATCCAGAACTAGATGTCAATACTGCAGATATTCAAAGTCATTAGTCCCCATTAATGAATGCCTTGTAATATATTGACTTCTCTTTCTAGGACTATAAACATTTCTAAGCCCTTTTTTTTGGCCAGTATATCATATAACCTTCAATCATATTTATGTAGCCAGATACTGGTTTTATATTAACATGGATCTCCCACTTTTTTTGAGAATTCATTAGGGACTGTAGTGACAGGACAAGGGGTAACGGGTTCAAACTTAAACAGGGGAGGTTTAGATTGGATCTAAGGAAGAAATTCTTTCCTGTTAGGGTGGTGAGGCACTGGAATGGGTTGCCCAAAGAAGTTGTGAGTGCTCTATCCCTGGCAGTATTCAAGGCCAGGTTGGACGAAGCCTTGTGTGGCATAGTTTAGTGCAGGGTGTCCCTGCTTATGGCAGGGGGTTTGGAACTAGATGATCTTAAGGTCCTTTCCAACCCTAACTATTCTATGATTCTATGATTCTAATTCAGCTGACCTACCACAGGTACCCATGACTATTTCTGATGAAAGGTCAATCATTTGCAAGCCTTGCCATTTCCTTGCAGCTTCTTTTATATATTTGCCCACAGTTTTCCATTTCTGTGACAGCATGTGAGTATTGTGCTTGTGCCTCTTTCAATCCTTGGACATTTTCCAGCTTCTCTACTAACTGCAGTGGCTATGTTGCCAGCTGCTCTAACAAAGGTGTAATCATAAGCTGGTTGTTATTGTCTACTTGGGTTTGTCACTTTTTGCTAATGTCAGCATGGGATTGAATTGGATGTTTTCTGGCAGTTTCTGTCCCTTTTATGCACACAATGTTCCTGTCTCTTCTCATTCCTTCATGTAAGTAAGTGAGGAAATGTGTTTGGTTGCACTAGTTTCTCTACAGCAAGTCTTATTTATTTTAAATTAAGCCTCTTCCTTCTGCTATCTTATGGGTAAATGAATCTCAAACATAAGATTCTTTGACTTTTTACTTTTCTGTCTTCAGTTAACAATTCCAATAATTCATTTCCTACCCCTTCTATTGTGTAAACCTTCCTTGGAGCTTCCAGGATTCCTGCTAAGCCCATATGAAGCTCAATTCTGATGAAGCTGAAAGATGAGTGAGAACAATATTTATTTTAAAAATGTCTTCCTTAAATTTTGGTGATTTGGAGAAGCTTTCTGTACATGCTTTTGTCTCAGCTATTCACAGGTCTCTAGCCTGTATTTGAATGTCCCATGGAAACTGGTATTAGTGACATCATAGAATAGATAAGATTGGGAAGGACCTTAAGATCATCTAGTTCCAACCCCCTGCCATGGGCAGGGACACCACACTCTAAACCATGTTACCCAAGACTCTGTCCAGTCTAGCCCTGAGCACTTGCCAGGGATGTAGCATTCACAACTTCCTTGGGAAATCTCTTCCAGTGCCTCACCACCCTTACAGTAAAGAACTTTTTCCTTATATCTAACCTAAACTTCCCCTGTTTAAGTTTTAACCCATTACCCCTTGTCCCTAATGAAGAGTCCCCTCCCCAGCATCCTTGTAGGCCCCCTTCAGACACTGGAAGGCTGCTGTGAGTTCTTCACATAGTTTATTTTTTTTTACTCTTTGTCTTGTCCCCCTTATAACTTCCTCAACGGAGATAAGGAACTATCATTCCTGTTCCATTCCCCTATTTCAGCTTTGAGAAGTCAGTTAAAAACCTGTGCTCCGTGTATTCTCTTTGCATCTTTTCTTTAAAAAGTAGTCCTTCCTTCTGCTGTGTTCCTCTCTCCAACTACCCTACTCACTATAAAGTGAGTAAAAATAGGCTTAGTTGAATCTTCTACACTATCTCGTATGTACTGAAATAATTCCTGATGTGTGGAATATTTTATGTCATTTCTCACTACCTGATGTTTTCAAGTTTCTATGACTGCCTATATTATTCTTTTGAATGTATTATGTATATACATATGAATAGATAGATAAGCAGATTCAGTGAAAGTCTGAACTAATTTATGACTGGAAACCAGTGTGGATTTACTAAGGTGTACAGTATAAGTCAAAGTGTAAGTAAGTGTAGGCCAGACTAATAACACTGAGGATAGTATGAACTTTGCCAGTTATATTATGTCCATTTTCATTTTAACTACTCCAGATTTCCTTCCTTCTGTCCTTCCTTTTCCAGTGAGGAAATCTGACTTTGTATTCTTAGCTCCACTTGAGAGCAACTACAGCTATCACAAAATCACAGAGCTTGGGAAAGGGCTTTGGAGACAATTACTGTTTCCCGTTGTATGGTAGCCATGTATCTCCAACATGGAAAGCAGCACCCCTGGAGAGCTATATGATAGGCTGGGCAAGGTAAAGAAATCCCTTTGTGTTTCAAATCTAGTTCTCCATGTACTACTTTATATGTGAAATGCTATAGGCTGTGAATGCCCATTGCATTCCCATTTCTCAGTATTTCAAAAATATATTTTGGTTGTTAAGATTCTACCCTGTAAGCCTTAGTTTTAGTCTGACCTTTTTCAGAGCCAAGACCATGCCATCTTCCACCTAATTAGCTATTTCTTTGAGGATATTTTGTGAGCACGTCTCATTTCTCAGTTTTAGATTCTGAGCCAGATTTGATGAGCTAATGATCCTATTAATAGACTCAGCATGGTAGTGACATTTTCAGAAATAGTATATGGGAAAAGACTGGGAAATAGGTTGTATTTCTTACATATTATTCATATTCTTCATGCTCCATCCTTCCAAAGAATCTGCATGGTGACATTTTGAGGATAAATAGAATAAAAATATTTTATTACTGGGTGGCAACATTCTGCTGATTCTGAGTTTGCGTGGGTAAACTGCTCTTGGGGTCAGAATATCTTGCTTCATTCCTAACTACCTAAGTTGGGTTTTGTTGTTGTTGTTGATGTTGGTTTTTTTTTTACTGTCTGCAACATTTTTGCTGTATTTGCTTTCATTTGAATTTATTGTGTCTGTAAATATCCTTTCTATTTCTTATTATGCCAATTTTTTTATGAAAATTTCAGACTCTGACTTTAGCAGCTAAGCTGTGGCTTGAACAGCTAAGGACTCAATTGGTATTCAGGGGTATGTTTCCAAATTTTAACTATTAGTTCTGCAATTAGAGGGAGACAGTTTTCCTGTGGAAGACAGGAGAGGGAGGCAGCAGGCACAGCAAATGGAAAGATCTGGAGATATATTTTATTGCTTTGATAAGGGCTGTGATTTTAATCAGTCTTCTACCAAACTGGACAAAATCATTTCACTTCTGAGTAGCGCTGGGTATATGAAACAGGGTAATGTATGTGAGCAGAGCTGACAGAGAAAGCATGATCTAATGTTCTTGTGGTTAGCAGATATGAAAATTGGCTGCTGGATATTTTCTGTTTAAGAACAGTCACCTACTATGTACTGCTGTTATAGGTGCTATCAGAAAACCTATTCAGTAGCAAATACTTAAATTAAGTCCTTAAATTTGCTGTTTCATATGGAAATGATTTTTCTTAATTACTGCTTTGATTAGAAGCAGTTTGAGGAGTACTGCAAAAGTTATAATTGTCATCACACAGATTTTTACAAGAAAAAGAATTTTAAAGTGAATCTAACTTAGACCAAAGTGGTGGTCATTTTTGAAAATTACTTAATTCTCCAGTATTTTGAAATGCCCAGCAGTGCTTATTGAAGAAAGGGCATATGGTTTACAATAGACCCACCTTTCCATGGATCTAATGTGACTATGATTTATACATAGTACCAAAGCATCTCAAAAAATTGGTATTATGATTACACACTTGCAACTCCAAAGGATTTTTTAAATTCCTGGTGTAACTGACTGTATTTATTAACCTTGTGTTTTATATTCAATAGTCTCATCAAACAAAAATATTAGATTTAAGATAAAGCACTTTTCCCTTCTTCTTTGTAATGACCTTATTTAGATATTGAAAAGTAATGATTCAAAAATACCACAATCTTTTAATTGTTTTGCTGTCTTAAAAGCCTTGCCTGGTCTAAAGTTACATTCTTCTCCTTACTGCAGTCTTTACATCTTACATAGCACTGCCAAATGTGCACAGTTGTATACATATATTTCTTCAGACAGCTTGCTACATCACTTTTAATATGCCTGACCATATATCCTATCTTTTGGACTTGCACCTTGCCTATCCTCTGTGCTGCTTTCTTCCTGTTTTTTTTTTTTTCAGTGTCCTGAAGCTCATTTGCTACACCTTTCTTTGTTGAATCAACTTTTTCTGTCAGTCTAACGCCTTCCACTTACTAGGGTTTACTGTTTGAAATAGTACTCAAGATCCCCTCAGTTTAATTTTTGAGAGAAAAAATAGAGCATTTTTTTCTGCTTCCTTACAGTGTAACTTAAGAAAGTAAAAGAACAGGGTCCTTTCCCCTTTCATACTTCTAGCTCTACCTTTATTAAGCATGTTATGTGGATAAAATCAGAGCAAATTTGTTAAGCTTATTAACCAATAGTTGTAAAACATTCTTCGCAGGTGCTTTTGATTTATGTAATTATCTTTTGCACTTGTTCACTTCATCTGCATAAATAATACCTCTTCATGTATTATTATAGATGTATTCGCCTAACCATAATGCACCAAAATTTTTATTGTTGACTGGTGCTGGAAACATGAAGCAAACCTGCTTCTACTATGAATGTGTAGGAATAAGATCAGGAAGGACTTTTTATAAGAGCAGGCAGTGATAGGACAAAGGAAAATGACTTTAAACTGAAAGAGGGTAAATTTAGGTTAGGTGTAAGGAAGAAATTCTTTACTGTGAGGGTGATGACACTACGTTGTCCAGACAAGTTGCAAATGCCCCATCCCTGTCAGTGTTCAAGGCCAGGCTGGACAAGGCTTTGAGCAAGCTGGTCTAGTGGAAGGTGTCCCTGCCTGTGACAGGGAATTGGAACTAGATGAGCTTTAAGGTCCCTTCCAACCCAAACCATTCCATGATTCTATGAAGGTGAGAAACAACCTGTGGGTACACACAGATGGCATTAAAAACAGGCAAGAAGACTTATTTTCACTGTTTCATGTGTATGTCCTGACTCCACCATTTTTTTTTTTTTGAATGTGTATTTTCACTTAAACTGACTCATGTCTGAGAAATAAACATTTTTTTAAACTACATTATATATATGTAAAAACCCAACCTATGTAGTTTTTGTATGCAGTTTTTGATTTTTTTGGCTTCTTTGTGATTAACTGACACATTGGCGAGGCTACTATCTTTTTAATATTATTGTATTTCACAGTGTTGTATTAGTTGGAGAGCCCTTAAACCTGTTTCGTCTTAATATTATCTGAATTTGAAAGGATAGTATATTTCTTACTTGTAGAACACTACTTCAAGTTCTGTGTATGTTTTATAGACTTCAGCTCTGGGACCCAATATAGTTAGAGGCTGGATTTTCTCATTGGACTTTGAGAACAGATAGTTCCCACAGCTGATAAACTTTGAATTTGTGTTCATACTTCTTAAGATCTTGTAGCTGAGCCATCAGGAACAATGCTACAGTTCAATACTTCTCCAAGCCAGTCTAATAGCTAATATTTTGTTCAGATCTATGATTGAATTCACAAATGTCATTCTTCTGAATTCTCTACAGACAATGCTTTGTAAACAGTTGTTAGGACAGACTGGTGGTCTGTGACATATGTGACCAAATGAGGAAGGATAAGGAAGTGGTGAGTGTACCTCTAAGGAAATACAATCTAATTTAAAGCACTGATTATTACAGAAGGCAGTTTAGATAACTCAGTTCAGTTGGACATCCTTGCACGAATACTCTGTGTGGATGACTTCTCTCAGGAACAGTATACATTAAGGAGGGATGGGAATGGAAGAAATTCAATTTTAAGAGAAGAACTTGCTTTAAAAGTAAGGCTTTTAATTTACAGGAAACTTTAGGTAAATGTTAAAGTTTCCTATTCACATTGAATCAAAAGCATTTGCTGTCCCTGTAATCTATTGGTAATCTACCTATCTATTGTAATCTACCTATCTAGTGGTAGCTCTTGGGTAGAGTGGCTGGTGTTGCTGTAGGGTAATTAGTGTTTCTGTCAATTTCCCAAATAATACCTACCATTAAACTGGTGATACTGTTATTTCCACTGGGCAATTGCAAAGGAGTTGTCTCTTGAGCAGCTGCAGGAATCTGATTTGAGTATTTCATCGTTTATGAGATTCCTGTCCCTATGGCAGATCTATCAGGAATTAAAATGGTTCCCTGCAAACTCAGATCTACAGTAAACAAAAGCTTGTTAAAACCAGGATGCTTGAAATGAGACAGTTGCGCTCAATGAACTACGTGCGTCTCTGTAACTTTATTTTGTCAGGGCATACTTGACTAGCTGTACGTGTTGACAGCTGCTGACAGACAAATACCTTATCAGTGGTCTAAACAGTGTGATTGTTCTAACAGAAAAAAACAGATTATACTTGATGTGCTTATCAAGTGTTTAAGCTCTCCTCTCAACACTACAGAAATGCATCTGACTCTTTCACAAAATTTACCTGCAGTGATTGAAGATATTCATCATCATTCCCATTTCCTTCCTCATCCTAGTTCTGTTTTGGACTGTGAAGCTTTTGAGATCAGAGATAAAAATAATCTGTATCATGATGGTTTGGATACTGCTAATGAAAAAAAAATTATGCATAAAACTGTTTTCAATTTCACAAAACCAGGAACATCTCATTATCATGGGAAATACAAATCTGAGGCTGTTTTTTTCTTTTTTTTTTAAAAAAAATGTTTTTGTATGTTTAAAACACTTTTTAGATGTACATTCCACTATTAGTATTATTTTTATAAATATGTAACCCTACTTTTCTCTTTTTACATTCTCACTGTTTTCTTTTTCTTTTCCTTAAGAAACCTAGAAATAGTTCATATGCAACACCTGGATGTTTGAGTCGTTTGAGTCAGAATGAAGTTTCTTTTACAGTTTCTGTTTTCTATAGTCTCTGAACTGTAATGTTTACTTGCCTTTCAGACATTAGCATCAAGGGAGCTGTTTTTAAGATTAACTTTACCATCCCATGTCCTGCTTTCTATAAACTACCCTGAAACACCTTTACAAAAGCTGTGCCGTACTGTGAGCTTAAGTATTGCAATCTGGACAGTTATTTGCCTTCTAAGTCACAATTAATGTTGTCAAGTTAATAGCACATAATTAACAAACAGGAAATCTTTTTATCCTGCATTGAGTTCACTTTCTGTAGACCATGAATTCATCATGGAGAGCCAGCAAAACTCAGGAAAAAAGGAAAGGAAACAAAGGAATATAAGGTCAGGTATCTTGCTCACTGCTAGTGCTAAACTGAAAGCAGATGGAGTACATCTTCATGCACAACATCCGGAGACATTCTACTCAATAGGCCAGCCCATTTGATGAAGCATATTGCTGTCCTGAATTTTAATGTGACAAGTGTACTTTGAAGTTTCTTGTTTATGCTTCAGTACTTGAGGACAACAGAAGGATCACACTGGGCTCCTTCATCTACCTTCACTTGTTGATCATGCATAGAAAAAAGAGAGCATACAGAGGTCCTTACCCATACATCTGATCTGTCACTGTATGCAGTTACAATGTGGAGTAAACTACCAAGCTCAATGCTCATAAGTGTTTTACACAAACTGAAAAATAATAATAATGAAATATCCATAACATTTTTTTTTACCTTAACTGAGCATCAAAACACCTGCAGAGGGGAGTGAGCCCTTTATATGCATGTAAACTTGAGATCCACAAACCACCATGTGGTTTCATCACAACCAACACACTGACACATTTCTGTTCCTCCTAACCAAACTTGCACAGGAACAGCTGTTTCTAAAGCACCATTGTGACATAATTAAATTATTTTTTCTGAAGTCATTACCACAGGCCCGTTGCTATGACAGCATAACACTCTTTGTTGCTAATGTGTATGTCTCAGAAACAATTACAGAAGTACACTATCCCCAAATTGACTTTAATTAGATTCGTTCAAAAATTAGTCTCTAATACCATACATTGAGGGGTAGTATGTGATAAATCCTTTCTTTAATAAATGATTCCAGGCAAAAATACTTTGGTTCAGCTGCATTCCCCTTACTTTTATACTGAAATAAAAAAAGGTGGTGAAATTAATAGTTCTATTCCTTGTACTTGGGAATATGAAATGATCACATTTAACCTGGAACTCTTCAAAGGAAAGCACATATTTCCTTGTTAAATGCCTCACTTCTCCTTCTGAATACTTTAAAGTGTTAAGATAGATCTAGACATCTTTAGGTTCTTACTGCATTTTTTTTCTCTTTTTTTTTTTTTTTTTTTACCACCTTAGTTTTTTTTTTTTTTTTTTTTTTTTTCCTTTTTTTCCTTTTTTTAT